>OZ014522.1:15463932-15733932 GCA_963966055.1 Lathyrus aphaca
ATCGTAGTATATTATACATAATATTGGAGCAGTTTCGGTAAAAAAATCAAATTAAATTGTGGATTGCTCGAAATGCTACGAAACTTTTCAGATCCTTTCTATATCTTAAGAGGGAATGTTATGATGGAAGTCCATGCAAAAAATTATCTTAAAATTAGATTCGATGAAACTTTTTGAAATAGTAGTTTAGGTCAAAAAATCGTAGTATATTATGCACAAGTTTATACTAGTTTCGGTCAAAAAATCAAATTAAATCGAGGATTGTTCGAAATGCTATGAAACTTTATAGATCCTTTGTATATGTTAAGAGGGAATGTTATGATGGAAGTACATGCAAAAATTATCTTAAAATCGAGGATTGTTAGAAATGCTACGAAACGTTTCAGATCCTTTCTATATTTTACGAGGGAATGTTATGATGGAAGTCCATGCAAAAATTATCTTAAAATTAGATTCTATGAAACTTTTTGAAATGCTAGTTTCGGTCAAAAAAACGTAGTATATTATACACAATTTTGTACTAGTTTCAATCAAAAAATCAAATTAAATCGGGAATTGTTCGAAATGCTACGAAACTTTATAGATCCTTTGTATATGTTACGAGGGAAAGTTATGATGGAAGTCCATGCAAAAAATTATCTTAAAACTAGATTCTATGAAACATTTTAAAATACTAGTTTAGGTCAAAAAATCGTAGTATATTATGCACAATTTTATACTAGTTTCGGTCAAAAAATCAAATTAAATCGAGGATTGTTCGAAATGCTACGAAACTTTTCAGATTCTCTATATATGTTACGAGGGAATATTATGATGGAAGTCCATGAAAATTTTTTATCAAAAAATTAGATTCCTTGAAACTTTTTGAAATGCTAGTTTCGGTCAAAAAATCGTAGTATATTATACATAATTTTGGAGCAGTTTCGGTAAAAAAATCAAATTAAATCGAGGATTGCTCGAAATGTTGCGAAACTTTTCAGATCCTTTCTATATCTTAAGAGGGAATGTTATGATGGAAGTCCATGCAAAAAATTATCTTAAAATTAGATTCTATGAAACTTTTTGAAATAGTAGTTTAGGTCAAAAAATCGTAGTATATTATGCACAAGTTTATACTAGTTTCGGTCAAAAAATCAAATTAAATTGAGGATTGTTCGAAATGCTACGAAACTTTTCAGATCCTTTCTATATCTTACGCGGGAATGTTATGATGGAAGTCCATGCAAAAAATTATCTTAAATCTAGATTCTACGAAACATTTTAAAATACTAGTTTAGGTCAAAAAATCGTAGTATATTATGCACAATTTTATACTAGTTTCGGTCAAAAAACCAAATTAAATCGAGGATTGTTCGAAATGCTACGAAACTTTTCAGATTCTCTATATATGTTACGAGGGAATGTTATGATGGAAGTCCATGAAAATTTTTTATCAAAAAATTAGATTCTTTGAAACTTTTTGAAATGCTAGTTTCGATCAAAAAATCGTAGTATATAATACACAATTTTATACTAGTTTCGTTCAGAAAATCAAATAAAATCGAGGATTGTTCGAAATGCAACGAAACGTTTCAGATCCTTTCTATATGTTACGAGGGAATGTTATGATGGAAGTCCATGCAAAAATTATCTTAAAATTAGATTCTATAAAACTTTTTGAAATGCTAGTTTCGGTCAAAAAAACGTAGTATATTATACACAATTTTGTACTAGTTTCAATCAAAAAATCAAATTAAATCGGGAATTGTTCGAAATGCTACGAAACTTTATAGATCCTTTGTATATGTTACGAGGGAAAGTTATGATGGAAGTCCATGCAAAAAATTATCTTAAAACTAGATTCTATGAAACATTTTAAAATACTAGTTTAGGTCAAAAAATCGTAGTATATTATGCACAATTTTATACTAGTTTCGGTCAAAAAATCAAATTAAATCGAGGATTGTTCGAAATGCTACGAAACTTTTCAGATTCTCTATATATGTTACGAGGGAATATTATGATGGAAGTCCATGAAAATTTTTTATCAAAAATTAGATTCCTTGAAACTTTTTGAAATGCTAGTTTCGGTCAAAAAATCGTAGTATATTATACATAATTTTGGAGCAGTTTCGGTAAAAAAATCAAATTAAATCGAGGATTGCTCGAAATGTTGTGAAACTTTTCAGATCCTTTCTATATCTTAAGAGGGAATGTTATGATGGAAGTCCATGCAAAAAATTATCTTAAAATTAGATTCTATGAAACTTTTTGAAATAGTAGTTTAGGTCAAAAAATCGTAGTATATTATGCACAAGTTTATACTAGTTTCGGTCAAAAAATCAAATTAAATTGAGGATTGTTCGAAATGCTACGAAACTTTTCAGATCCTTTCTATATCTTACGCGGGAATGTTATGATGGAAGTCCATGCAAAACATTATCTTAAAACTAGATTCTACGAAACATTTTAAAATACTAGTTTAGGTCAAAAAATCGTAGTATATTATGCACAATTTTATACTAGTTTCGGTCAAAAAAACAAATTAAATCGAGGATTGTTCGAAATGCTACGAAACTTTTCAGATTCTCTATATATGTTACGAGGGAATGTTATGATGGAAGTCCATGAAAATTTTTATCAAAAAATTAGATTCTTTGAAACTTTTTGAAATGCTAGTTTCGATCAAAAAATCGTAGTATATAATACACAATTTTATACTAGTTTCGTTCAAAAAATCAAATAAAATCGAGGATTGTTCGAAATGCTACGAAACGTTTCAGATCCTTTCTATATGTTACGAGGGAATGTTATGATGGAAGTCCATGCAAAAATTATCTTAAAATTAGATTCTATGAAACTTTTTGAAATGCTAGTTTCGGTCAAAAAATCGTAGTATATTATACATAATATTGGAGCAGTTTCGGTAAAAAAATCAAATTAAATTGTGGATTGCTCGAAATGCTACGAAACTTTTCAGATCCTTTCTATATCTTAAGAGGGAATGTTATGATGGAAGTCCATGCAAAAAATTATCTTAAAATTAGATTCGATGAAACTTTTTGAAATAGTAGTTTAGGTCAAAAAATCGTAGTATATTATGCACAAGTTTATACTAGTTTCGGTCAAAAAATCAAATTAAATCGAGGATTGTTCGAAATGCTATGAAACTTTATAGATCCTTTGTATATGTTAAGAGGGAATGTTATGATGGAAGTACATGCAAAAATTATCTTAAAATCGAGGATTGTTAGAAATGCTACGAAACGTTTCAGATCCTTTCTATATT
The DNA here is from genome assembly GCA_963966055.1 of Lathyrus aphaca. Classification (NCBI taxonomy): domain Eukaryota; kingdom Viridiplantae; phylum Streptophyta; class Magnoliopsida; order Fabales; family Fabaceae; genus Lathyrus; species Lathyrus aphaca. The sequence continues at coordinate 15,467,201 of OZ014522.1, forward strand.
TTACGAGGGAATGTTATGATGGAAGTCCATGCAAAAATTATCTTAAAATTAGATTCTATGAAACTTTTTGAAATGCTAGTTTCGGTCAAAAAAACGTAGTATATTATACACAATTTTGTACTAGTTTCAATCAAAAAATCAAATTAAATCGGGAATTGTTCGAAATGCTACGAAACTTTATAGATCCTTTGTATATGTTACGAGGGAAAGTTATGATGGAAGTCCATGCAAAAAATTATCTTAAAACTAGATTCTATGAAACATTTTAAAATACTAGTTTAGGTCAAAAAATCGTAGTATATTATGCACAATTTTATACTAGTTTCGGTCAAAAAATCAAATTAAATCGAGGATTGTTCGAAATGCTACGAAACTTTTCAGATTCTCTATATATGTTACGAGGGAATATTATGATGGAAGTCCATGAAAATTTTTTATCAAAAAATTAGATTCCTTGAAACTTTTTGAAATGCTAGTTTCGGTCAAAAAATCGTAGTATATTATACATAATTTTGGAGCAGTTTCGGTAAAAAAATCAAATTAAATCGAGGATTGCTCGAAATGTTGCGAAACTTTTCAGATCCTTTCTATATCTTAAGAGGGAATGTTATGATGGAAGTCCATGCAAAAAATTATCTTAAAATTAGATTCTATGAAACTTTTTGAAATAGTAGTTTAGGTCAAAAAATCGTAGTATATTATGCACAAGTTTATACTAGTTTCGGTCAAAAAATCAAATTAAATTGAGGATTGTTCGAAATGCTACGAAACTTTTCAGATCCTTTCTATATCTTACGCGGGAATGTTATGATGGAAGTCCATGCAAAAAATTATCTTAAATCTAGATTCTACGAAACATTTTAAAATACTAGTTTAGGTCAAAAAATCGTAGTATATTATGCACAATTTTATACTAGTTTCGGTCAAAAAACCAAATTAAATCGAGGATTGTTCGAAATGCTACGAAACTTTTCAGATTCTCTATATATGTTACGAGGGAATGTTATGATGGAAGTCCATGAAAATTTTTTATCAAAAAATTAGATTCTTTGAAACTTTTTGAAATGCTAGTTTCGATCAAAAAATCGTAGTATATAATACACAATTTTATACTAGTTTCGTTCAGAAAATCAAATAAAATCGAGGATTGTTCGAAATGCAACGAAACGTTTCAGATCCTTTCTATATGTTACGAGGGAATGTTATGATGGAAGTCCATGCAAAAATTATCTTAAAATTAGATTCTATAAAACTTTTTGAAATGCTAGTTTCGGTCAAAAAAACGTAGTATATTATACACAATTTTGTACTAGTTTCAATCAAAAAATCAAATTAAATCGGGAATTGTTCGAAATGCTACGAAACTTTATAGATCCTTTGTATATGTTACGAGGGAAAGTTATGATGGAAGTCCATGCAAAAAATTATCTTAAAACTAGATTCTATGAAACATTTTAAAATACTAGTTTAGGTCAAAAAATCGTAGTATATTATGCACAATTTTATACTAGTTTCGGTCAAAAAATCAAATTAAATCGAGGATTGTTCGAAATGCTACGAAACTTTTCAGATTCTCTATATATGTTACGAGGGAATATTATGATGGAAGTCCATGAAAATTTTTTATCAAAAATTAGATTCCTTGAAACTTTTTGAAATGCTAGTTTCGGTCAAAAAATCGTAGTATATTATACATAATTTTGGAGCAGTTTCGGTAAAAAAATCAAATTAAATCGAGGATTGCTCGAAATGTTGCGAAACTTTTCAGATCCTTTCTATATCTTAAGAGGGAATGTTATGATGGAAGTCCATGCAAAAAATTATCTTAAAATTAGATTCTATGAAACTTTTTGAAATAGTAGTTTAGGTCAAAAAATCGTAGTATATTATGCACAAGTTTATACTAGTTTCGGTCAAAAAATCAAATTAAATTGAGGATTGTTCGAAATGCTACGAAACTTTTCAGATCCTTTCTATATCTTACGCGGGAATGTTATGATGGAAGTCCATGCAAAACATTATCTTAAAACTAGATTCTACGAAACATTTTAAAATACTAGTTTAGGTCAAAAAATCGTAGTATATTATGCACAATTTTATACTAGTTTCGGTCAAAAAAACAAATTAAATCGAGGATTGTTCGAAATGCTACGAAACTTTTCAGATTCTCTATATATGTTACGAGGGAATGTTATGATGGAAGTCCATGAAAATTTTTATCAAAAAATTAGATTCTTTGAAACTTTTTGAAATGCTAGTTTCGATCAAAAAATCGTAGTATATAATACACAATTTTATACTAGTTTCGTTCAAAAAATCAAATAAAATCGAGGATTGTTCGAAATGCTACGAAACGTTTCAGATCCTTTCTATATGTTACGAGGGAATGTTATGATGGAAGTCCATGCAAAAATTATCTTAAAATTAGATTCTATGAAACTTTTTGAAATGCTAGTTTCGGTCAAAAAATCGTAGTATATTATACATAATATTGGAGCAGTTTCGGTAAAAAAATCAAATTAAATTGTGGATTGCTCGAAATGCTACGAAACTTTTCAGATCCTTTCTATATCTTAAGAGGGAATGTTATGATGGAAGTCCATGCAAAAAATTATCTTAAAATTAGATTCGATGAAACTTTTTGAAATAGTAGTTTAGGTCAAAAAATCGTAGTATATTATGCACAAGTTTATACTAGTTTCGGTCAAAAAATCAAATTAAATCGAGGATTGTTCGAAATGCTATGAAACTTTATAGATCCTTTGTATATGTTAAGAGGGAATGTTATGATGGAAGTACATGCAAAAATTATCTTAAAATCGAGGATTGTTAGAAATGCTACGAAACGTTTCAGATCCTTTCTATATTTTACGAGGGAATGTTATGATGGAAGTCCATGCAAAAATTATCTTAAAATTAGATTCTATGAAACTTTTTGAAATGCTAGTTTCGGTCAAAAAAACGTAGTATATTATACACAATTTTGTACTAGTTTCAATCAAAAAATCAAATTAAATCGGGAATTGTTCGAAATGCTACGAAACTTTATAGATCCTTTGTATATGTTACGAGGGAAAGTTATGATGGAAGTCCATGCAAAAAATTATCTTAAAACTAGATTCTATGAAACATTTTAAAATACTAGTTTAGGTCAAAAAATCGTAGTATATTATGCACAATTTTATACTAGTTTCGGTCAAAAAATGAAATTAAATCGAGGATTGTTCGAAATGCTACGAAACTTTTCAGATTCTCTATATATGTTACGAGGGAATATTATGATGGAAGTCCATGAAAATTTTTTATCAAAAAATTAGATTCCTTGAAACTTTTTGAAATGCTAGTTTCGGTCAAAAAATCGTAGTATATTATACATAATTTTGGAGCAGTTTCGGTAAAAAAATCAAATTAAATCGAGGATTGCTCGAAATGTTGCGAAACTTTTCAGATCCTTTCTATATCTTAAGAGGGAATGTTATGATGGAAGTCCATGCAAAAAATTATCTTAAAATTAGATTCTATGAAACTTTTTGAAATAGTAGTTTAGGTCAAAAAATCGTAGTATATTATGCACAAGTTTATACTAGTTTCGGTCAAAAAATCAAATTAAATTGAGGATTGTTCGAAATGCTACGAAACTTTTCAGATCCTTTCTATATCTTACGCGGGAATGTTATGATGGAAGTCCATGCAAAAAATTATCTTAAATCTAGATTCTACGAAACATTTTAAAATACTAGTTTAGGTCAAAAAATCGTAGTATATTATGCACAATTTTATACTAGTTTCGGTCAAAAAACCAAATTAAATCGAGGATTGTTCGAAATGCTACGAAACTTTTCAGATTCTCTATATATGTTACGAGGGAATGTTATGATGGAAGTCCATGAAAATTTTTTATCAAAAAATTAGATTCTTTGAAACTTTTTGAAATGCTAGTTTCGATCAAAAAATCGTAGTATATAATACACAATTTTATACTAGTTTCGTTCAGAAAATCAAATAAAATCGAGGATTGTTCGAAATGCTACGAAACGTTTCAAATCCTTTCTATATTTTACGAGGGAATGTTATGATGGAAGTCCATGCAAAAATTATCTTAAAATTAGATTCTATGAAACTTTTTGAAATGCTAGTTTCGGTCAAAAAAACGTAGTATATTATACACAATTTTGTACTAGTTTCAATCAAAAAATCAAATTAAATCGGGAATTGTTCGAAATGCTACGAAACTTTATAGATCCTTTGTATATGTTACGAGGGAAAGTTATGATGGAAGTCCATGCAAAAAATTATCTTAAAACTAGATTCTATGAAACATTTTAAAATACTAGTTTAGGTCAAAAAATCGTAGTATATTATGCACAATTTTATACTATTTTCGGTCAAAAAATCAAATTAAATCGAGGATTGTTCGAAATGCTACGAAACTTTTCAGATTCTCTATATATGTTACGAGGGAATATTATGATGGAAGTCCATGAAAATTTTTTATCAAAAAATTAGATTCCTTGAAACTTTTTGAAATGCTAGTTTCGGTCAAAAAATCGTAGAATATTATACATAATTTTGGAGCAGTTTCGGTAAAAAAATCAAATTAAATCGAGGATTGCTCGAAATGTTGCGAAACTTTTCAGATCCTTTCTATATCTTAAGAGGGAATGTTATAATGGAAGTCCATGCAAAAAATTATCTTAAAATTAGATTCTATGAAACTTTTTGAAATAGTAGTTTAGGTCAAAAATCGTAGTATATTATGCACAAGTTTATACTAGTTTCGGTCAAAAAATCAAATTAAATTGAGGATTGTTCGAAATGCTACGAAACTTTTCAGATCCTTTCTATATCTTACGCGGGAATGTTATGATGGAAGTCCATGCAAAAAATTATCTTAAAACTAGATTCTACGAAACATTTTAAAATACTAGTTTAGGTCAAAAAATCGTAGTATATTATGCACAATTTTATACTAGTTTCGGTCAAAAAAACAAATTAAATCGAGGATTGTTCGAAATGCTACGAAACTTTTCAGATTCTCTATATATGTTACGAGGAAATGTTATGATGGAAGTCCATGAAAATTTTTTATCAAAAAATTAGATTCTTTGAAACTTTTTGAAATGCTAGTTTCGATCAAAAAATCGTAGTATATAATACACAATTTTATACTAGTTTCGTTCAGAAAATCAAATAAAATCGAGGATTGTTCGAAATGCTACGAAACGTTTCAGATCCTTTCTATATGTTACGAGGGAATGTTATGATGGAAGTCCATGCAAAAATTATCTTAAAATTAGATTCTATAAAACTTTTTGAAATGCTAGTTTCGGTCAAAAAAACGTAGTATATTATACACAATTTTGTACTAGTTTCAATCAAAAAATCAAATTAAATCGGGAATTGTTCGAAATGCTACGAAACTTTATAGATCCTTTGTATATGTTACGAGGGAAAGTTATGATGGAAGTCCATGCAAAAAATTATCTTAAAACTAGATTCTATGAAACATTTTAAAATACTAGTTTAGGTCAAAAAATCGTAGTATATTATGCACAATTTTATACTAGTTTCGGTCAAAAAATCAAATTAAATCGAGGATTGTTCGAAATGCTACGAAACTTTTCAGATTCTCTATATATGTTACGAGGGAATATTATGATGGAAGTCCATGAAAATTTTTTATCAAAAATTAGATTCCTTGAAACTTTTTGAAATGCTAGTTTCGGTCAAAAAATCGTAGTATATTATACATAATTTTGGAGCAGTTTCGGTAAAAAAATCAAATTAAATCGAGGATTGCTCGAAATGTTGCGAAACTTTTCAGATCCTTTCTATATCTTAAGAGGGAATGTTATGATGGAAGTCCATGCAAAAAATTATCTTAAAATTAGATTCTATGAAACTTTTTGAAATAGTAGTTTAGGTCAAAAAATCGTAGTATATTATGCACAAGTTTATACTAGTTTCGGTCAAAAAATCAAATTAAATTGAGGATTGTTCGAAATGCTACGAAACTTTTCAGATCCTTTCTATATCTTACGCGGGAATGTTATGATGGAAGTCCATGCAAAACATTATCTTAAAACTAGATTCTACGAAACATTTTAAAATACTAGTTTAGGTCAAAAAATCGTAGTATATTATGCACAATTTTATACTAGTTTCGGTCAAAAAAACAAATTAAATCGAGGATTGTTCGAAATGCTACGAAACTTTTCAGATTCTCTATATATGTTACGAGGGAATGTTATGATGGAAGTCCATGAAAATTTTTTATCAAAAAATTAGATTCTTTGAAACTTTTTGAAATGCTAGTTTCGATCAAAAAATCGTAGTATATAATACACAATTTTATACTAGTTTCGTTCAGAAAATCAAATAAAATCGAGGATTGTTCGAAATGCTACGAAACGTTTCAGATCCTTTCTATATGTTACGAGGGAATGTTATGATGGAAGTCCATGCAAAAATTATCTTAAAATTAGATTCTATAAAACTTTTTGAAATGCTAGTTTCGGTCAAAAAAACGTAGTATATTATACACAATTTTGTACTAGTTTCAATCAAAAAATCAAATTAAATCGGGAATTGTTCGAAATGCTACGAAACTTTATAGATCCTTTGTATATGTTACGAGGGAAAGTTATGATGGAAGTCCATGCAAAAAATTATCTTAAAACTAGATTCTATGAAACATTTTAAAATACTAGTTTAGGTCAAAAAATCGTAGTATATTATGCACAATTTTATACTAGTTTCGGTCAAAAAATCAAATTAAATCGAGGATTGTTCGAAATGCTACGAAACTTTTCAGATTCTCTATATATGTTACGAGGGAATATTATGATGGAAGTCCATGAAAATTTTTTATCAAAAATTAGATTCCTTGAAACTTTTTGAAATGCTAGTTTCGGTCAAAAAATCGTAGTATATTATACATAATTTTGGAGCAGTTTCGGTAAAAAAATCAAATTAAATCGAGGATTGCTCGAAATGTTGCGAAACTTTTCAGATCCTTTCTATATCTTAAGAGGGAATGTTATGATGGAAGTCCATGCAAAAAATTATCTTAAAATTAGATTCTATGAAACTTTTTGAAATAGTAGTTTAGGTCAAAAAATCGTAGTATATTATGCACAAGTTTATACTAGTTTCGGTCAAAAAATCAAATTAAATTGAGGATTGTTCGAAATGCTACGAAACTTTTCAGATCCTTTCTATATCTTACGCGGGAATGTTATGATGGAAGTCCATGCAAAACATTATCTTAAAACTAGATTCTACGAAACATTTTAAAATACTAGTTTAGGTCAAAAAATCGTAGTATATTATGCACAATTTTATACTAGTTTCGGTCAAAAAAACAAATTAAATCGAGGATTGTTCGAAATGCTACGAAACTTTTCAGATTCTCTATATATGTTACGAGGGAATGTTATGATGGAAGTCCATGAAAATTTTTTATCAAAAAATTAGATTCTTTGAAACTTTTTGAAATGCTAGTTTCGATCAAAAAATCGTAGTATATAATACACAATTTTATACTAGTTTCGTTCAGAAAATCAAATAAAATCGAGGATTGTTCGAAATGCTACGAAACGTTTCAGATCCTTTCTATATGTTACGAGGGAATGTTATGATGGAAGTCCATGCAAAAATTATCTTAAAATTAGATTCTATAAAACTTTTTGAAATGCTAGTTTCGGTCAAAAAAACGTAGTATATTATACACAATTTTGTACTAGTTTCAATCAAAAAATCAAATTAAATCGGGAATTGTTCGAAATGCTACGAAACTTTATAGATCCTTTGTATATGTTACGAGGGAAAGTTATGATGGAAGTCCATGCAAAAAATTATCTTAAAACTAGATTCTATGAAACATTTTAAAATACTAGTTTAGGTCAAAAAATCGTAGTATATTATGCACAATTTTATACTAGTTTCGGTCAAAAAATCAAATTAAATCGAGGATTGTTCGAAATGCTACGAAACTTTTCAGATTCTCTATATATGTTACGAGGGAATATTATGATGGAAGTCCATGAAAATTTTTTATCAAAAAATTAGATTCCTTGAAACTTTTTGAAATGCTAGTTTCGGTCAAAAAATCGTAGTATATTATACATAATTTTGGAGCATTTTCGGTAAAAAAATCAAATTAAATCGAGGATTGCTCGAAATGTTGCGAAACTTTTCAGATCCTTTCTATATCTTAAGAGGGAATGTTATGATGGAAGTCCATGCAAAAAATTATCTTAAAATTAGATTCTATGAAACTTTTTGAAATAGTAGTTTAGGTCAAAAAATCGTAGTATATTATGCACAAGTTTATACTAGTTTCGGTCAAAAAATCAAATTAAATTGAGGATTGTTCGAAATGCTACGAAACTTTTCAGATCCTTTCTATATCTTACGCGGGAATGTTATGATGGAAGTCCATGCAAAACATTATCTTAAAACTAGATTCTACGAAACATTTTAAAATACTAGTTTAGGTCAAAAAATCGTAGTATATTATGCACAATTTTATACTAGTTTCGGTCAAAAAAACAAATTAAATCGAGGATTGTTCGAAATGCTACGAAACTTTTCAGATTCTCTATATATGTTACGAGGGAATGTTATGATGGAAGTCCATGAAAATTTTTTATCAAAAAATTAGATTCTTTGAAACTTTTTGAAATGCTAGTTTCGATCAAAAAATCGTAGTATATAATACACAATTTTATACTAGTTTCGTTCAGAAAATCAAATAAAATCGAGGATTGTTCGAAATGCTACGAAACGTTTCAGATCCTTTCTATATGTTACGAGGGAATGTTATGATGGAAGTCCATGCAAAAATTATCTTAAAATTAGATTCTATAAAACTTTTTGAAATGCTAGTTTCGGTCAAAAAAACGTAGTATATTATACACAATTTTGTACTAGTTTCAATCAAAAAATCAAATTAAATCGGGAATTGTTCGAAATGCTACGAAACTTTATAGATCCTTTGTATATGTTACGAGGGAAAGTTATGATGGAAGTCCATGCAAAAAATTATCTTAAAACTAGATTCTATGAAACATTTTAAAATACTAGTTTAGGTCAAAAAATCGTAGTATATTATGCACAATTTTATACTAGTTTCGGTCAAAAAATCAAATTAAATCGAGGATTGTTCGAAATGCTACGAAACTTTTCAGATTCTCTATATATGTTACGAGGGAATATTATGATGGAAGTCCATGAAAATTTTTTATCAAAAAATTAGATTCCTTGAAACTTTTTGAAATGCTAGTTTCGGTCAAAAAATCGTAGAATATTATACATAATTTTGGAGCAGTTTCGGTAAAAAAATCAAATTAAATCGAGGATTGCTCGAAATGTTGCGAAACTTTTCAGATCCTTTCTATATCTTAAGAGGGAATGTTATGATGGAAGTCCATGCAAAAAATTATCTTAAAATTAGATTCTATGAAACTTTTTGAAATAGTAGTTTAGGTCAAAAAATCGTAGTATATTATGCACAAGTTTATACTAGTTTCGGTCAAAAAATCAAATTAAATTGAGGATTGTTCGAAATGCTACGAAACTTTTCAGATCCTTTCTATATCTTACGCGGGAATGTTATGATGGAAGTCCATGCAAAAAATTATCTTAAAACTAGATTCTACGAAACATTTTAAAATACTAGTTTAGGTCAAAAAATCGTAGTATATTATGCACAATTTTATACTAGTTTCGGTCAAAAAAACAAATTAAATCGAGGATTGTTCGAAATGCTACGAAACTTTTCAGATTCTCTATATATGTTACGAGGAAATGTTATGATGGAAGTCCATGAAAATTTTTTATCAAAAAATTAGATTCTTTGAAACTTTTTGAAATGCTAGTTTCGATCAAAAAATCGTAGTATATAATACACAATTTTATACTAGTTTCGTTCAGAAAATCAAATAAAATCGAGGATTGTTCGAAATGCTACGAAACGTTTCAGATCCTTTCTATATGTTACGAGGGAATGTTATGATGGAAGTCCATGCAAAAATTATCTTAAAATTAGATTCTATAAAACTTTTTGAAATGCTAGTTTCGGTCAAAAAAACGTAGTATATTATACACAATTTTGTACTAGTTTCAATCAAAAAATCAAATTAAATCGGGAATTGTTCGAAATGCTACGAAACTTTATAGATCCTTTGTATATGTTACGAGGGAAAGTTATGATGGAAGTCCATGCAAAAAATTATCTTAAAACTAGATTCTATGAAACATTTTAAAATACTAGTTTAGGTCAAAAAATCGTAGTATATTATGCACAATTTTATACTAGTTTCGGTCAAAAAATCAAATTAAATCGAGGATTGTTCGAAATGCTACGAAACTTTTCAGATTCTCTATATATGTTACGAGGGAATATTATGATGGAAGTCCATGAAAATTTTTTATCAAAAATTAGATTCCTTGAAACTTTTTGAAATGCTAGTTTCGGTCAAAAAATCGTAGTATATTATACATAATTTTGGAGCAGTTTCGGTAAAAAAATCAAATTAAATCGAGGATTGCTCGAAATGTTGCGAAACTTTTCAGATCCTTTCTATATCTTAAGAGGGAATGTTATGATGGAAGTCCATGCAAAAAATTATCTTAAAATTAGATTCTATGAAACTTTTTGAAATAGTAGTTTAGGTCAAAAAATCGTAGTATATTATGCACAAGTTTATACTAGTTTCGGTCAAAAAATCAAATTAAATTGAGGATTGTTCGAAATGCTACGAAACTTTTCAGATCCTTTCTATATCTTACGCGGGAATGTTATGATGGAAGTCCATGCAAAACATTATCTTAAAACTAGATTCTACGAAACATTTTAAAATACTAGTTTAGGTCAAAAAATCGTAGTATATTATGCACAATTTTATACTAGTTTCGGTCAAAAAAACAAATTAAATCGAGGATTGTTCGAAATGCTACGAAACTTTTCAGATTCTCTATATATGTTACGAGGGAATGTTATGATGGAAGTCCATGAAAATTTTTTATCAAAAAATTAGATTCTTTGAAACTTTTTGAAATGCTAGTTTCGATCAAAAAATCGTAGTATATAATACACAATTTTATACTAGTTTCGTTCAGAAAATCAAATAAAATCGAGGATTGTTCGAAATGCTACGAAACGTTTCAGATCCTTTCTATATGTTACGAGGGAATGTTATGATGGAAGTCCATGCAAAAATTATCTTAAAATTAGATTCTATAAAACTTTTTGAAATGCTAGTTTCGGTCAAAAAAACGTAGTATATTATACACAATTTTGTACTAGTTTCAATCAAAAAATCAAATTAAATCGGGAATTGTTCGAAATGCTACGAAACTTTATAGATCCTTTGTATATGTTACGAGGGAAAGTTATGATGGAAGTCCATGCAAAAAATTATCTTAAAACTAGATTCTATGAAACATTTTAAAATACTAGTTTAGGTCAAAAAATCGTAGTATATTATGCACAATTTTATACTAGTTTCGGTCAAAAAATCAAATTAAATCGAGGATTGTTCGAAATGCTACGAAACTTTTCAGATTCTCTATATATGTTACGAGGGAATATTATGATGGAAGTCCATGAAAATTTTTTATCAAAAAATTAGATTCCTTGAAACTTTTTGAAATGCTAGTTTCGGTCAAAAAATCGTAGTATATTATACATAATTTTGGAGCATTTTCGGTAAAAAAATCAAATTAAATCGAGGATTGCTCGAAATGTTGCGAAACTTTTCAGATCCTTTCTATATCTTAAGAGGGAATGTTATGATGGAAGTCCATGCAAAAAATTATCTTAAAATTAGATTCTATGAAACTTTTTGAAATAGTAGTTTAGGTCAAAAAATCGTAGTATATTATGCACAAGTTTATACTAGTTTCGGTCAAAAAATCAAATTAAATTGAGGATTGTTCGAAATGCTACGAAACTTTTCAGATCCTTTCTATATCTTACGCGGGAATGTTATGATGGAAGTCCATGCAAAAAATTATCTTAAAACTAGATTCTACGAAACATTTTAAAATACTAGTTTAGGTCAAAAAATCGTAGTATATTATGCACAATTTTATACTAGTTTCGGTCAAAAAAACAAATTAAATCGAGGATTGTTCGAAATGCTACGAAACTTTTCAGATTCTCTATATATGTTACGAGGGAATGTTATGATGGAACTCCATGAAAATTTTTTATCAAAAAATTAGATTCTTTGAAACTTTTTGAAATGCTAGTTTCGATCAAAAAATCGTAGTATATAATACATAATTTTATACTAGTTTCGTTCAGAAAATCAAATAAAATCGAGGATTGTTCGAAATGCTACGAAACGTTTCAGATCCTTTCTATATGTTACGAGGGAATGTTATGATGGAAGTCCATGCAAAAATTATCTTAAAATTAGATTCTATAAAACTTTTTGAAATGCTAGTTTCGGTCAAAAAAACGTAGTATATTATACACAATTTTGTACTAGTTTCAATCAAAAAATCAAATTAAATCGGGAATTGTTCGAAATGCTACGAAACTTTTTAGATCCTTTGTATATGTTACGAGGGAAAGTTATGATGGAAGTCCATGCAAAAAATTATCTTAAAACTAGATTCTATGAAACATTTTAAAATACTAGTTTAGGTCAAAAAATCGTAGTATATTATGCACAATTTTATACTAGTTTCGGTCAAAAAATCAAATTAAATCGAGGATAGTTCGAAATGCTACGAAACTTTTCAGATTCTCTATATGTGTTACGAGGGAATATTATGATGGAAGTCCATGAAAATTCTTTATCAAAAAATTAGATTCTTTGAAACTTTTTGAAATGCTAGTTTCGGTCAAAAAATCGTAGTATATTATACATAATTTTGGAGCAGTTTCGGTAAAAAAATCAAATTAAATCGAGGATTGCTCGAAATGCTGCGAAACTTTTCAAATCCTTTCTATATCTTAAGAGGGAATGTTATGATGGAAGTCCATGCAAAAAATTCTCTTAAAATTAGATTCTATGAAACTTTTTGAAATAGTAGTTTAGGTCAAAAAATCGTAGTATATTATGCACAAGTTTATACTAGTTTCGGTCAAAAAATCAAATTAAATCGAGGAATATTCGAAATGCTACGAAACTTTATAGATCCTTTGTATATGTCACGAGGGAATGTTATGATGGAAGTCCATGCAAAAAATTATCTTAAAACTAGATTCTATGAAAAATTTTAAAATACTAGTTTAGGTCAAAAAATCGTAGTATATTATGCACAATTTTATACTAGTTTCGGTCAAAAAATCAAATTAAATCGAGGATTGTTCGAAATGCTACGAAACTTTTCAGATTCTCTATATATGTTACGAGGGAATGTTATGATGGAAGTCCATGAATATTTTTTATCAAAAAATTAGATTCTTTGAATCTTTTTTAAATGCTAGTTTCGGTCAAAAAATCGTAGTATATAATACACAATTTTGTACTAGTTTCGTTCAAAAAATCAAATAAAATCGAGGATTGTTCGAAATTCTACGAAACTTTTCAAATCCTTTCTATATGTTATGATGGAAGTCCATGCAAAAATTATCTTAAAATTAGATTCTATGAAACTTTTTGAAATGCTAGTTTCGGTCAAAAAAACGTTGTATATTATACACAATTTTGTAATAGTTTCGGTCAAAAAATCAAATTAAATCGGGAAATGTTCGAAATGCTACGAAACTTTTCAGATTCTCTATATATGTTACGAGGGAATGTTATGATGGAAGTCCATGAAAAAAATTTATCAAAAAAGTAGATTCTATGAAACTTTTTGAAATGCTAGTTTCGGTACAAAAATCGTAGTATATAATACACAATTTTGTACTAGTTTCGGTCAAAAAATCAAATTAAATCGAGGATTGTTCGAAATTCTACGAAACCTTTCAGATCCTTTCTATATGTTACGAGGGAATGTTATGATGGAAGTCCATGCAAAAAGTTATCTTAAAATTAGATTCTATGAAACTTTTTTAAATACTAGTTTAGGTCAAAAAGTCGTAGTATATTATGCACAATTTTATACTAGTTTTGGTCAAAAAATCAAATTAAATCGAGGATTGTTCGAAATGCTACGAAACATTTCAGATTCTCTCTTTATGTTAAGAGGGAATGTTATGAAGGAAGTCCATGAAAAAAATTTATCACAAAATTAGATTCTATGAAACTTTTTGAAATGCGAGTTTCGGTAAAAAAAATCGTAGTATATAATATACAATTTTGTATTAGTTTCGATCAAAATATCAAATTAAATCGAGGATTGTTCGAAATGCTACGAAACGTTTCAGATCCTTTCTATATGTTATGAGGGAATGTTATGATGGAAGTCCATGCAAAAATTATCTTAAAATTAGATTCTATGAAACTTTTTGAAATGCTAGTTTCGGTCAAAAACTCGTTGTATATTATACATAATTTTGTACCAGTTTCGGTAAAAAAATCAAATTAAATCGCGGATTGTTCGAAATGCTACGAAACTTTTCAGATCCTTTCTATATCTTACGAGGGAATGTTATGATGGAAGTCCATGCAAAAAATTATCTTAAAACTAGATTCTATGAAACATTTTAAAATACTAGTTTAGGTCAAAAAATCGTAGTATATTATGCACAATTTTATACTAGTTTCGGTCAAAAAATCAAATTAAATCGAGGATAGTTCGAAATGCTACGAAACTTTTCAGATTCTCTATATGTGTTACGAGGGAATATTATGATGGAAGTCCATGAAAATTCTTTATCAAAAAATTAGATTCTTTGAAACTTTTTGAAATGCTAGTTTCGGTCAAAAAATCGTAGTATATTATACATAATTTTGGAGCAGTTTCGGTAAAAAAATCAAATTAAATCGAGGATTGCTCGAAATGCTGCGAAACTTTTCAAATCCTTTCTATATCTTAAGAGGGAATGTTATGATGGAAGTGCATGCAAAAAATTCTCTTAAAATTAGATTCTATGAAACTTTTTGAAATAGTAGTTTAGGTCAAAAAATCGTAGTATATTATGCACAAGTTTATACTAGTTTCGGTCAAAAAATCAAATTAAATCGAGGAATATTCGAAATGCTACGAAACTTTATAGATCCTTTGTATATGTCACGAGGGAATGTTATGATGGAAGTCCATGCAAAAAATTATCTTAAAACTAGATTCTATGAAAAATTTTAAAATACTAGTTTAGGTCAAAAAATCGTAGTATATTATGCACAATTTTATACTAGTTTCGGTCAAAAAATCATATTAAATCGAGGATTGTTCGAAATGCTACGAAACTTTTCAGATTCTCTATATATGTTACGAGGGAATGTTATGATGGAAGTCCATGAATATTTTTTATCAAAAAATTAGATTCTTTGAATCTTTTTTAAATGCTAGTTTCGGTCAAAAAATCGTAGTATATAATACACAATTTTGTACTAGTTTCGTTCAAAAAATCAAATAAAATCGAGGATTGTTCGAAATTCTACGAAACTTTTCAAATCCTTTCTATATGTTATGATGGAAGTCCATGCAAAAATTATCTTAAAATTAGATTCTATGAAACTTTTTGAAATGCTAGTTTCGGTCAAAAAAACGTTGTATATTATACACAATTTTGTAATAGTTTCGGTCAAAAAATTAAATTAGATCGGGAATTGTTCGAAATGCTACGAAACTTTTCAGATTCTCTATATATGTTACGAGGGAATGTTATGATGGAAGTCCATGAAAAAAATTTATCAAAAAAGTAGATTCTATGAAACTTTTTGAAATGCTAGTTTCGGTACAAAAATCGTAGTATATAATACACAATTTTGTACTAGTTTCGGTCAAAAAATCAAATTAAATCGAGGATTGTTCGAAATTCTACGAAACCTTTCAGATCCTTTCTATATGTTACGAGGGAATGTTATGATGGAAGTCCATGCAAAAAGTTATCTTAAAATTAGATTCTATGAAACTTTTTTAAATACTAGTTTAGGTCAAAAAGTCGTAGTATATTATGCACAATTTTATACTAGTTTTGGTCAAAAAATCAAATTAAATCGAGGATTGTTCGAAATGCTACGAAACATTTCAGATTCTCTCTTTATGTTAAGAGGGAATGTTATGAAGGAAGTCCATGAAAAAAATTTATCACAAAATTAGATTCTATGAAACTTTTTGAAATGCGAGTTTCGGTAAAAAAATCGTAGTATATAATATACAATTTTGTATTAGTTTCGATCAAAATATCAAATTAAATCGAGGATTGTTCGAAATGCTACGAAACGTTTCAGATCCTTTCTATATGTTATGAGGGAATGTTATGATGGAAGTCCATGCAAAAATTATCTTAAAATTAGATTCTATGAAACTTTTTGAAATGCTAGTTTCGGTCAAAAACTCGTTGTATATTATACATAATTTTGTACCAGTTTCGGTAAAAAAATCAAATTAAATCGCGGATTGTTCGAAATGCTACGAAACTTTTCAGATCCTTTCTATATCTTACGAGGGAATGTTATGATGGAAGTCCATGCAAAAAATTATCTTAAAACTAGATTCTATGAAACATTTTAAAATACTAGTTTAGGTCAAAAAATCGTAGTATATTATGCACAATTTTATACTAGTTTCGGTCAAAAAATCAAATTAAATCGAGGATAGTTCGAAATGCTACGAAACTTTTCAGATTCTCTATATGTGTTACGAGGGAATATTATGATGGAAGTCCATGAAAATTCTTTATCAAAAAATTAGATTCTTTGAAACTTTTTGAAATGCTAGTTTCGGTCAAAAAATCGTAGTATATTATACATAATTTTGGAGCAGTTTCGGTAAAAAAATCAAATTAAATCGAGGATTGCTCGAAATGCTGCGAAACTTTTCAAATCCTTTCTATATCTTAAGAGGGAATGTTTTGATGGAAGTCCATGCAAAAAATTCTCTTAAAATTAGATTCTATGAAACTTTTTGAAATAGTAGTTTAGGTCAAAAAATCGTAGTATATTATGCACAAGTTTATACTAGTTTCGGTCAAAAAATCAAATTAAATCGAGGAATATTCGAAATGCTACGAAACTTTATAGATCCTTTGTATATGTCACGAGGGAATGTTATGATGGAAGTCCATGCAAAAAATTATCTTAAAACTAGATTCTATGAAAAATTTTAAAATACTAGTTTAGGTCAAAAAATCGTAGTATATTATGCACAATTTTATACTAGTTTCGGTCAAAAAATCAAATTAAATCGAGGATTGTTCGAAATGCTACGAAACTTTTCAGATTCTCTATATATGTTACGAGGGAATGTTATGATGGAAGTCCATGAAAATTTTTTATCAAAAAATTAGATTCTTTGAAACTTTTTTAAATGCTAGTTTCGGTCAAAAAATCGTAGTATATAATACACAATTTTGTACTAGTTTCGTTCAAAAAATCAAATAAAATCGAGGATTGTTCGAAATTCTACGAAACTTTTCAAATCCTTTCTATATATTATGATGGAAGTCCATGCAAAAATTATCTTAAAATTAGATTCTATGAAACTTTTAGAAATGCTAGTTTCGGTCAAAAAAACGTTGTATATTATACACAATTTTGTACTAGTTTCGGTCAAAAAATCAAATTAGATCGGGAATTGTTCGAAATGCTACGAAACTTTTCAGATTCTCTATATATGTTACGAGGGAATGTTATGATGGAAGTCCATGAAAAAAATTTATCAAAAAAGTAGATTCTATGAAACTTTTTGAAATGCTAGTTTCGGTACAAAAATCGTAGTATATAATACACAATTTTGTACTAGTTTCGGTCAAAAAATCAAATTAAATCGAGGATTGTTCGAAATTCTACGAAACCTTTCAGATCCTTTCTATATGTTACGAGGGAATGTTATGATGGAAGTCCATGCAAAAAGTTATCTTAAAATTAGATTCTATGAAACTTTTTTAAATACTAGTTTAGGTCAAAAAGTCGTAGTATATTATGCACAATTTTATACTAGTTTTGGTCAAAAAATCAAATTAAATCGAGGATTGTTCGAAATGCTACGAAACATTTCTGTTTCTCTCTTTATGTTAAGAGGGAATGTTATGAAGGAAGTCCATGAAAAAAATTTATCACAAAATTAGATTCTATGAAACTTTTTGAAATGCGAGTTTCGGTAAAAAAACTCGTAGTATATAATATACAATTTTGTATTAGTTTCGATCAAAATATCAAATTAAATCGAGGATTGTTCGAAATGCTACGAAACTTTTCAGATCCTTTCTATATGTTATGAGGGAATGTTATGATGGAAGTCCATGCAAAAATTATCTTAAAATTAGATTCTATGAAACTTTTTGAAATGCTAGTTTCGGTCAAAAACTCGTTGTATATTATACATAATTTTGTACCAGTTTCGGTAAAAAAATCAAATTAAATCGCGGATTGTTCGAAATGCTACGAAACTTTTCAGATCCTTTCTATATCTTACGAGGGAATGTTATGATGGAAGTCCATGCAAAAAATTATCTTAAAATTAGATTCTATGAAACTTTTTGAAATACTAGTTTAGGTCAAAGAATCGTAGTATATTATGCACAATTTATACTAGTTTCGTTCAAAAAATCAAATTAAATCAAGGATTGTTCGAAATGCTATGAAACTTTATAGATCCTTTGTATATGTTACGAGGGAATGTTATGATGGAAGTCCATGCAAAACATTATCTTAAAATTAGATTCTATGAAACTTTTTAAAATACTAGTTTAGGTCAAAAAATCGTAGTATATTATACACAATTTTATACTAGTTTCGGTCAAAAAATCAAATTAAATCGAGGATTGTACGAAATGCTACGAAATGTTTCAGATTCTCTATATATGTTACGAGGGAATGTTATGATGGAAGTCCATGAAATTTTTTTATCAAAAAATTAGATTCTATGAAACTTTTTGAAATGCTAGTTTCGGTCAAAAAATCGTAGTATATAATACACAATTTTGTACTAGTTTCGTTCAAAAAATCAAATAAAATCGAGGATTGTTCGAAATGCTACGAAACTTTTCAGATCCTTTCTATATGTTACGAGGGAATGTTATGATGGAAGTACATGCAAAAATTTATCTTAAAATTAGATTCTATGAAACTTTTTTAAATACTAGTTTAGGTCAAAAAGTCGTAGTATATTATGCACAATTTTATACTAGTTTTGGTCAAAAAATCAAATTAAATCGAGGATTGTTCGAAATGCTACGAAACTTTTCAGATCCTTTCTATATCTTACGAGGGAATGTTATGATGGAAGTCCATGCAAAAAATTATCTTAAAATTAGATTCTATGAAACTTTTTGAAATAGTAGTTTAGGTCAAAAAATCGTAGTATATTATGCACAAGTTTATACTAGTTTCGGTCAAAAAAATCAAATTAAATCGAGGATTGTTCGAAATGCTACGAAACTTTATAGATCCTTTGTATATGTTACATGGGAATGTTATGATGGAAGTCCATGCAAAAAATTATCTTAAAACTAGATTCTATGAAACATTTTAAAATACTAGTTTAGGTCAAAAAATCGTAGTATATAATGCACAATTTTATACTAGTTTCGGTCAAAAAATCAAATTAAATCGAGGATTGTTCGAAATGCTACGAAACTTTTCAGATTCTCTATATATGTTACGAGGGAATGTTATTATGGAATTCCATGAAATTTTTTTATCAAAAAATTAGATTCTTTGAAACTTTTTGAAATGCTAGTTTCGGTCAAAAAATCGTAGTATATAATACACAATTCTGTACTAGTTTCGGTCAAAAAATCAAATCAAATCGGGAATTGTTCGAAATACTACGAAACTTTTCAGATCCTTTCTATATGTTACGAGAGAATATTATGATGGAAGTCTATGCAAAAAGTTATCTTAAAAATAGATTCTATGAAACTTTTTTAAATACTAGTTTAGGTCAAAAAGTCGTAGTATATTATGCACAATTTTATACTAGTTTTGGTAAAAAAATCAAATTAAATCGAGGATTGTTTGAAATGCTACAAAACGTTTCAGATCCTTTCTATATCTTAAGAGGGAATGTTATGATGGAAGTCCATGCAAAATTATCTTAAAATTAGATTCTATGAAACTTTTTGAAATAGTAGTTTAGGTCAAAAAATCGTAGTATATTATGCACAAGTTTATACTAATTTCTGTCAAAAAAATCAAATTAAATCGAGGATTGTTCGAAATGCTACGAAACTTTATAAATCCTTTGTATATGTTACGAGGAAATGTTATGATGGAAGTCCATGCAAAAAATTATCTTAAAAATAGATTCTATGAAACATTTTAAAATACTAGTTTATGTCAAAATATCGTAGTATATTAGGCACAATTTTATACTAGTTTCGGTCAAAAAATCAAATTAAATCGAGGATTGTACGAAATGCTACGAAACGTTTCAGATTCTCTAAATATGTTACGAGGGAATGTTATGATGGAAGTCCATGAAAATTTTTTATCAAAAAATTAGATTCTATGAAACTTTTTGAGATGCTAGTTTCGGTCAAAAAATTGTAGTATATAATACACAATTTTCTACTAGTTTCGGTCAAAAAATCAAATTAAATCGAGGATTGTTCGAAATGCTACGAAACGTTTCAGATCTTTTCTATATGTTACGAGGGAATGTTATGATGGAAGTCCATGCAAAAATTATCTTAAAATCAGATTCTATGAAACTTTTTGAAATGCTAGTTTCGGTCAAAAAATCGTAGTATATTATACATAATTTTTTAGCAGTTTCGGTAAAAAAATTAAATTAAATCGAGGATTGATCGAAATGCTACGAAACTTTTCAGATCCTTTCTATATCTTAAGAGGGAATGTTATGATGGAAGTACATGCAAAAAATTATCTTAAAATTAGATTCTATGAAACTTTTTGAAATAGTAGTTTAGGTCAAACAATCGTAGTATATTATGCACAAGTTTATACTAGTTTCGGTCAAAAAAATCAAATTAAATCGAGGATTGTTCGAAATGCTACGAAACTTTATAGATCCTTTGTATATGTTAGATGGGAATGTTATGATGGAAGTCCATGCAAAAATATATCTTAAAACTAGATTCTATGAAACATTTTAAAATACTAGTTTAGGTCAAAAAATCGTAGTATATAATGCACAATTTTATACTAGTTTCGGTCAAAAAATCAAATTAAATCGAGGATTGTTCGAAATGCTACGAAACTTTTCAGATTCTCTATATATGTTACGAGGGAATGTTATGATGGAAGTCCATGAAATTTTTTTATCAAAAAATTAGATTCTTTGAAACTTTTTGAAATGCTAGTTTCGGTCAAAAAATCGTAGTATATAATACACAATTTTGTACTAGTTTCGTTCAAAAAATCAAATAAAATAGAGGATTTTTCGAAATGCTACGAAACTTTTCAGATCCTTTCTATATGTTACAAGGGAATTTTATGATGGAAGTCCATGCAAAAATTATCTAAAAATAATATTCTATGAAACTTTTTGAAATGCTAGTTTCGGTCAAAAAAACGTTGTATATTATACACATTTTTTTACTAGTTTCGGTCAAAAAATCAAATCAAATCGGGAATTGTTCGAAATGCTACGAAACTTTTCAGATCCTTTCTATATGTTACGAGGGAATGTTATGATGGAAGTCTATGAAAAAGTTATCTTAAAATTAGATTCTATGAAACTTTTTTAAATACTAGTTTAGGTCAAAAAGTCGTAGTATATTATGCACAATTTTATACTAGTTTTGGTCAAAAAATCAAATTAAATCGAGGATTTTTCGAAATGCTACGAAACATTTCAGATTCTCTCTATATGTTACGAGGGAATGTAATGAAGGAAGTCCATGAAAAAATTTTATCACAAAATTAGATTCTATGAAACTTTTTGAAATGCTAGTTTCGGTCAAAAAATCGTAGTATATAATACACAATTTTGTTCTAGTTTCGGTCAAAAAATCAAATTAAATCGAGGATTGTTCGAAATGCTACGAAACTTTTCAGATCCTTTCTATATGTTATGAGGGAATGTTATGATGGAAGTTCATGAAAAAATTATCTTAAAATTAGATTCTATGAAACTTTTTGAAATGCTAGTTTCGGTCAAAAACTCGTAGTATATTATACATAATTTTGTACCAGTTTCGGTAAAAAAAACAAATTAAATCGCGGATTGTTCGAAATGCTACGAAACTTTTCAGATCCTTTCTATATCTTACGAGGGAATGTTATGATGGAAGTCCATGCAAAAAATTATCTTAAAATTAGATTCTATGAAACTTTTTGAAATACTAGTTTAGGTCAAAGAATCGTAGTATATTATGCAAAATTTATACTAGTTTCGGTCAAAAAATCAAATTAAATCAAGGATTGTTCGAAATGCTATGAAACTTTATAGATCCTTTGTATATGTTACGAGGGAATGTTATGATGGAAGTCCATGCAAAAATTATCTTAAAATTAGATTCTATGAAACTTTTTGAAATGCTAGTTTCGGTCAAAAAATCGTAATATATTATACATAATTTTGGAGTAGTTTCGGTAAAAAAAAATCAAATTAAATCGAGGATTGCTCGAAATGCTACGAAACTTTTCAGATCCTTTCTATATCTTAAGAGGGAATGTTATGATGGAAGTCCATGCAAAAAATTATCTTAAAATTAGATTCTATGAAACTTTTTGAAATACTAGTTTAGGTCAAAAAATCGTAGTATATTATGCACAAGTTTATACTAGTTTCGGTCAAAAAAATCAAATTAAATCGAGGATTGTTCGAAATGCTACGAAACTTTATAGATCCTTTGTATATGTTACATGGGAATGTTATGATGGAAGTCCATGCAAAAAATTATCTTAAAACTAGATTCTATGAAACATTTTAAAATACTAGTTTAGGTCAAAAAATCGTAGTATATAATGCACAATTTTATACTAGTTTCGGTCAAAAAATCAAATTAAATCGAGGATTGTTCGAAATGCTACGAAACTTTTCAGATTCTCTATATATGTTACGAGGGAATGTTATTATGGAATTCCATGAAATTTTTTTATCAAAAAATTAGATTCTTTGAAACTTTTTGAAATGCTAGTTTCGGTCAAAAAATCGTAGTATATAATACACAATTCTGTACTAGTTTCGGTCAAAAAATCAAATCAAATCGGGAATTGTTCGAAATACTACGAAACTTTTCAGATCCTTTCTATATGTTACGAGAGAATATTATGATGGAAGTCTATGCAAAAAGTTATCTTAAAAATAGATTCTATGAAACTTTTTTAAATACTAGTTTAGGTCAAAAAGTCGTAGTATATTATGCACAATTTTATACTAGTTTTGGTCAAAAAATCAAATTAAATCGAGGATTGTTTGAAATGCTACGAAACGTTTCAGATCCTTTCTATATGTTACGAGGGAATGTTATGATGGAAGTCCATGCAAAATTATCTTAAAATTAGATTCTATGAAACTTTTTGAAATGCTAGTTTCGGTCAAAAAATCGTAGTATATTATACATAATTTTGGAGCAGTTTCGGTAAAAAAATCAAATTAAATCGAGGATTGCTCGAAATGCTACGAAACTTTTCAGATCCTTTCTATATCTTAAGAGGGAATGTTATGATGGAAGTCCATGCAAAAAATTATCTTAAAATTAGATTCTATGAAACTTTTTGAAATAGTAGTTTAGGTCAAAAAATCGTAGTATATTATGCACAAGTTTATACTAGTTTCTGTCAAAAAAATCAAATTAAATCGAGGATTGTTCGAAATGCTACGAAACTTTATAAATCCTTTGTATATGTTACGAGGAAATGTTATGATGGAAGTCCATGCAAAAAATTATCTTAAAAATAGATTCTATGAAACATTTTAAAATACTAGTTTATGTCAAAATATCGTAGTATATTAGGCACAGTTTTATACTAGTTTCGGTCAAAAAATCAAATTAAATCGAGGATTGTACGAAATGCTACGAAACGTTTCAGATTCTCTAAATATGTTACGAGGGAATGTTATGATGGAAGTCCATGAAAATTTTTTATCAAAAAATTAGATTCTATGAAACTTTTTGAGATGCTAGTTTCGGTCAAAAAATTGTAGTATATAATACACAATTTTCTACTAGTTTCGGTCAAAAAATCAAATTAAATCGAGGATTGTTCGAAATGCTACGAAACGTTTCAGATCTTTTCTATATGTTACGAGGGAATGTTATGATGGAAGTCCATGCAAAAATTATCTTAAAATCAGATTCTATGAAACTTTTTGAAATGCTAGTTTCGGTCAAAAAATCGTAGTATATTATACATAATTTTTTAGCAGTTTCGGTAAAAAAATTAAATTAAATCGAGGATTGATCGAAATGCTACGAAACTTTTCAGATCCTTTCTATATCTTAAGAGGGAATGTTATGATGGAAGTACATGCAAAAAATTATCTTAAAATTAGATTCTATGAAACTTTTTGAAATAGTAGTTTAGGTCAAACAATCGTAGTATATTATGCACAAGTTTATACTAGTTTCGGTCAAAAAAATCAAATTAAATCGAGGATTGTTCGAAATGCTACGAAACTTTATAGATCCTTTGTATATGTTAGATGGGAATGTTATGATGGAAGTCCATGCAAAAATATATCTTAAAACTAGATTCTATGAAACATTTTAAAATACTAGTTTAGGTCAAAAAATCGTAGTATATAATGCACAATTTTATACTAGTTTCGGTCAAAAAATCAAATTAAATCGAGGATTGTTCGAAATGCTACGAAACTTTTCAGATTCTCTATATATGTTACGAGGGAATGTTATGATGGAAGTCCATGAAATTTTTTTATCAAAAAATTAGATTCTTTGAAACTTTTTGAAATGCTAGTTTCGGTCAAAAAATCGTAGTATATAATACACAATTTTGTACTAGTTTCGTTCAAAAAATCAAATAAAATAGAGGATTTTTCGAAATGCTACGAAACTTTTCAGATCCTTTCTATATTTTACAAGGGAATTTTATGATGGAAGTCCATGCAAAAATTATCTTAAAATAATATTCTATGAAACTTTTTGAAATGCTAGTTTCGGTCAAAAAAACGTTGTATATTATACACATTTTTTTACTAGTTTCGGTCAAAAAATCAAATCAAATCGGGAATTGTTCGAAATGCTACGAAACTTTTCAGATCCTTTCTATATGTTACGAGGGAATGTTATGATGGAAGTCTATGAAAAAGTTATCTTAAAATTAGATTCTATGAAACTTTTTTAAATACTAGTTTAGGTCAAAAAGTCGTAGTATATTATGCACAATTTTATACTAGTTTTGGTCAAAAAATCAAATTAAATCGAGGATTTTTCGAAATGCTACGAAACATTTCAGATTCTCTCTATATGTTACGAGGGAATGTTATGAAGGAAGTCCATGAAAAAATTTTATCACAAAATTAGATTCTATGAAACTTTTTGAAATGCTAGTTTCGGTCAAAAAATCGTAGTATATAATACACAATTTTGTTCTAGTTTCGGTCAAAAAATCAAATTAAATCGAGGATTGTTCGAAATGCTACGAAACTTTTCAGATCCTTTCTATATGTTATGAGGGAATGTTATGATGGAAGTCCATGCAAAAATTATCTTAAAATTAGATTCTATGAAACTTTTTGAAATGCTAGTTTCGGTCAAAAACTCGTAGTATATTATACATAATTTTGTACCAGTTTCGGTAAAAAAAACAAATTAAATCGCGGATTGTTCGAAATGCTACGAAACTTTTCAGATCCTTTCTATATCTTACGAGGGAATGTTATGATGGAAGTCCATGCAAAAAATTATCTTAAAATTAGATTCTATGAAACTTTTTGAAATACTAGTTTAGGTCAAAGAATCGTAGTATATTATGCAAAATTTATACTAGTTTCGGTCAAAAAATCAAATTAAATCAAGGATTGTTCGAAATGCTATGAAACTTTATAGATCCTTTGTATATGTTACGAGGGAATGTTAGGATGGAAGTCCATGCAAAAATTATCTTAAAATTAGATTCTATGAAACTTTTTGAAATGCTAGTTTCGGTCAAAAAATCGTAGTATATTATACATAATTTTGGAGTAGTTTCGGTAAAAAAAAATCAAATTAAATCGAGGATTGCTCGAAATGCTACGAAACTTTTCAGATCCTTTCTATATCTTAAGAGGGAATGTTATGATGGAAGTCCATGCAAAAAATTATCTTAAAATTAGATTCTATGAAACTTTTTGAAATACTAGTTTAGGTCAAAAAATCGTAGTATATTATGCACAAGTTTATACTAGTTTCGGTCAAAAAAATCAAATTAAATCGAGGATTGTTCGAAATTCTACGAAACTTTATAGATCCTTTGTATATGTTACATGGGAATGTTATGATGGAAGTCCATGCAAAAAATTATCTTAAAACTAGATTCTATGAATCATTTTAAAATACTAGTTTAGGTCAAAAAATCATAGTATATTATGCACAATTTTATACTAGTTTCGGTCAAAAAATCAAATTAAATCGAGGATTGTTCGAAATGCTACGAAACTTTTCAGATTCTCTATATATGTTACGAGGGAATGTTATGATGGAAGTCCATGAAATTTTTTTATCAAAAAATTAGATTCTTTGAAACTTTTTGAAATGCTAGTTTTGGTTAAAAAATCGGAGTATATAATACACAATTTTGTACTAGTTTCGTTCAAAAAATCAAATAAAATCGAGGATTGTTCGAAATGCTACGAAACTTTTCAAATCCTTTCTATATGTTACGAGGGAATGTTATGATGGAAGTCCATGCAAAAATTATCTTAAAATTAGATTCTATGAAACTTTTTGAAATTCTAGTTTCGGTCAAAAAAAACGTTGTATATTATACACAATTTTTTACTAGTTTCGGTCAAAAAATCTAATTAAATCGGGAATTGTTCGAAATGCTACGAAACTTTTCAGATCCTTTCTATATGTTACGAGGGAATGTTATGATGGAAGTCTATGAAAAAGTTATCTTAAAATTAGATTCTATGAAACTTTTTTAAATACTAGTTTAGGTCAAAAAGTCGTAGTATATTATGCACAATTTTATACTAGTTTTGGTCAAAAAATCAAATTAAATCGAGGATTTTTCGAAATGCTACGAAACATTTCAGATTCTCTCTATATGTTACGAGGGAATGTTATGAAGGAAGTCCATGAAAAAATTTTATCACAAAATTAGATTCTATGAAACTTTTTGAAATGCTAGTTTCGGTCAAAAAATCGTAGTATATAATACACAATTTTGTTCTAGTTTCGGTCAAAAAATCAAATTAAATCGAGGATTGTTCGAAATGCTACGAAACTTTTCAGATCCTTTCTATATGTTATGAGGGAATGTTATGATGGAAGTCCATGCAAAAATTATCTTAAAATTAGATTCTATGAAACTTTTTGAAATGCTAGTTTCGGTCAAAAACTCGTAGTATATTATACATAATTTTGTACCAGTTTCGGTAAAAAAAACAAATTAAATCGCGGATTGTTCGAAATGCTACGAAACTTTTCAGATCCTTTCTATATCTTACGAGGGAATGTTATGATGGAAGTCCATGCAAAAAATTATCTTAAAATTAGATTCTATGAAACTTTTTGAAATACTAGTTTAGGTCAAAGAATCGTAGTATATTATGCAAAATTTATACTAGTTTCGGTCAAAAAATCAAATTAAATCAAGGATTGTTCGAAATGCTATGAAACTTTATAGATCCTTTGTATATGTTACGAGGGAATGTTATGATGGAAGTCCATGCAAAAATTATCTTAAAATTAGATTCTATGAAACTTTTTGAAATGCTAGTTTCGGTCAAAAAATCGTAGTATATTATACATAATTTTGGAGTAGTTTCGGTAAAAAAAAATCAAATTAAATCGAGGATTGCTCGAAATACTACGAAACTTTTCAGATCCTTTCTATATCTTAAGAGGGAATGTTATGATGGAAGTCCATGCAAAAAATTATCTTAAAATTAGATTCTATGAAACTTTTTGAAATACTAGTTTAGGTCAAAAAATCGTAGTATATTATGCACAAGTTTATACTAGTTTCGGTCAAAAAAATCAAATTAAATCGAGGATTGTTCGAAATTCTACGAAACTTTATAGATCCTTTGTATATGTTACAAGGGAATGTTATGATGGAAGTCCATGCAAAAAATTATCTTAAAACTAGATTCTATGAATCATTTTAAAATACTAGTTTAGGTCAAAAAATCATAGTATATTATGCACAATTTTATACTAGTTTCGGTCAAAAAATCAAATTAAATCGAGGATTGTTCGAAATGCTACGAAACTTTTCAGATTCTCTATATATGTTACGAGGGAATGTTATGATGGAAGTCCATGAAATTTTTTTATCAAAAAATTAGATTCTTTGAAACTTTTTGAAATGCTAGTTTTGGTTAAAAAATCGGAGTATATAATACACAATTTTGTACTAGTTTCGTTCAAAAAATCAAATAAAATCGAGGATTGTTCGAAATGCTACGAAACTTTTCAAATCCTTTCTATATGTTACGAGGGAATGTTATGATGGAAGTCCATGCAAAAATTATCTTAAAATTAGATTCTATGAAACTTTTTGAAATTCTAGTTTCGGTCAAAAAAAACGTTGTATATTATACACAATTTTTTACTAGTTTCGGTCAAAAAATCTAATTAAATCGGGAATTGTTCGAAATGCTACGAAACTTTTCAGATCCTTTCTATATGTTACGAGGGAATGTTATGATGGAAGTCTATGAAAAAGTTATCTTAAAATTAGATTCTATGAAACTTTTTTAAATACTAGTTTAGGTCAAAAAGTCGTAGTATATTATGCACAATTTTATACTAGTTTTGGTCAAAAAATCAAATTAAATCGAGGATTTTTCGAAATGCTACGAAACATTTCAGATTCTCTCTATATGTTACGAGGGAATGTTATGAAGGAAGTCCATGAAAAAATTTTATCACAAAATTAGATTCTATGAAACTTTTTGAAATGCTAGTTTCGGTCAAAAAATCGTAGTATATAATACACAATTTTGTTCTAGTTTCGGTCAAAAAATCAAATTAAATCGAGGATTGTTCGAAATGCTACGAAACTTTTCAGATCCTTTCTATATGTTATGAGGGAATGTTATGATGGAAGTCCATGCAAAAATTATCTTAAAATTAGATTCTATGAAACTTTTTGAAATGCTAGTTTCGGTCAAAAACTCGTAGTATATTATACATAATTTTGTACCAGTTTCGGTAAAAAAAACAAATTAAATCGCGGATTGTTCGAAATGCTACGAAACTTTTCAGATCCTTTCTATATCTTACGAGGGAATGTTATGATGGAAGTCCATGCAAAAAATTATCTTAAAATTAGATTCTATGAAACTTTTTGAAATACTAGTTTAGGTCAAAGAATCGTAGTATATTATGCAAAATTTATACTAGTTTCGGTCAAAAAATCAAATTAAATCAAGGATTGTTCGAAATGCTATGAAACTTTATAGATCCTTTGTATATGTTACGAGGGAATGTTATGATGGAAGTCCATGCAAAAATTATCTTAAAATTAGATTCTATGAAACTTTTTGAAATGCTAGTTTCGGTCAAAAAATCGTAGTATATTATACATAATTTTGGAGTAGTTTCGGTAAAAAAAAATCAAATTAAATCGAGGATTGCTCGAAATACTACGAAACTTTTCAGATCCTTTCTATATCTTAAGAGGGAATGTTATGATGGAAGTCCATGCAAAAAATTATCTTAAAATTAGATTCTATGAAACTTTTTGAAATACTAGTTTAGGTCAAAAAATCGTAGTATATTATGCACAAGTTTATACTAGTTTCGGTCAAAAAAATCAAATTAAATCGAGGATTGTTCGAAATTCTACGAAACTTTATAGATCCTTTGTATATGTTACATGGGAATGTTATGATGGAAGTCCATGCAAAAAATTATCTTAAAACTAGATTCTATGAATCATTTTAAAATACTAGTTTAGGTCAAAAAATCATAGTATATTATGCACAATTTTATACTAGTTTCGGTCAAAAAATCAAATTAAATCGAGGATTGTTCGAAATGCTACGAAACTTTTCAGATTCTCTATATATGTTACGAGGGAATGTTATGATGGAAGTCCATGAAATTTTTTTATCAAAAAATTAGATTCTTTGAAACTTTTTGAAATGCTAGTTTTGGTTAAAAAATCGGAGTATATAATACACAATTTTGTACTAGTTTCGTTCAAAAAATCAAATAAAATCGAGGATTGTTCGAAATGCTACGAAACTTTTCAAATCCTTTCTATATGTTACGAGGGAATGTTATGATGGAAGTCCATGCAAAAATTATCTTAAAATTAGATTCTATGAAACTTTTTGAAATTCTAGTTTCGGTCAAAAAAAACGTTGTATATTATACACAATTTTTTACTAGTTTCGGTCAAAAAATCTAATTAAATCGGGAATTGTTCGAAATGCTACGAAACTTTTCAGATCCTTTCTATATGTTACGAGGGAATGTTATGATGGAAGTCCATGCAAAAAGTTATCTTAAAATTAGATTCTATGAAACTTTTTTAAATACTAGTTTAGGTCAAAAAGTCGTATTATATTATGAACAATTTTATACTAGTTTTGGTCAAAAAATAAAATTAAATCGAGGATTGTTCGAAATGCTACGAAACATTTCAGATTCTCTTTATATGTTGAGAGGGAATGTTATGAAGGAAGTCCATGAAAAAAATTTATCACAAAATTAGATTCTATGAAACTTTTTGAAATGCTAGTTTCGGTAAAAAAATAGTAGTATATAATACACAATTTTGTACTAGTTTCGATCAAAATATCAAATTAAATCAAGGATGTTCGAAATGCTACGAAACTTTTCAGATCCTTTCTATATGTTATGAGGGAATGTTATGATGGAAGTCCATGCAAAAATTATCTTAAAATTAGATTCTATGAAACTTTTTGAAATGCTAGTTTCGGTCAAAAAATCGTAGTATATTATACATAATTTTGTACTAGTTTCGGTAAAAAAATTAAATTAAATCGCGGATTGTTCGAAATGCTATGAAACTTTATAGATCCTTTGTATATGTTACGAGGGAATGTTATGGTGGAAGTCCATGCAAAAAATTATCTTAAAATTAGATTCTATGAAACTTTTTGAAATACTAGTTTAGATCAAAAAATCGTAGTATATTATACACAATTTTATACTAGTTTCGGTCAAAAAATCAAATTAAATCGAGGAATGTACGAAATGCTACGAAACGTTTCAGATTCTCTATATATGTTACGAGGGAATGTTATGATGGAAGTCGATGAAAATTTTTTATCAAAAAATTAGATTCTATGAAACTTTTTGAAATGCTAGTTTCGGTCAAAAAATCGTAGTATATAATACACAATTTTCTACTAGTTTCGGTCAAAAAATCAAATTAAATCGATGATTGTTCGAAATGCTACGAAACGTTTCAGAGCCTTTCTATATGTTACAAGGGAATGTTATGATGGAAGTCCATGCAAAAATTATCTTAAAATTAGATTCTTTGAAACTTTTTGAAATGCTAGTTTCGGTCAAAAAATCGTAGTATATTATACATAATTTTGGAGCAGTTTCGGTAAAAAAAATCAAATTAAATCGAGGATTGCTCAAAATGCTACGAAACTTTTCAGATCCTTTCTATATCTTAAGAGGGAATGTTATGATGGAAGTCCATGCAAAAAATTATCTTAAAATTAGATTCTATGAAACTTTTTGAAATACTAGTTTAGGTCAAAAAATCGTAGTATATTATGCACAAGTTTATACTAGTTTCGGTCAAAAAATCAAATTAAATCGAGGATTGTTCGAAATGCTACAAAACTTTATAGATCCTTAGTATATGTTACAAGGGAATGTTATGATGGAAGTCCATGCAAAAAATTATCTTAAAATTAGGTTCTATGAAACTTTTTAAAATACTAGTTTAGGTCTAAAACTCGTAGTATATTATGCACAATTTTATACTAGTTTCGATCAAAAAATCAAATTAAATCGAGGATTGTTCGAAATGCTACGAAACTTTTCAGATTCTCTATATATGTTACGAGGGAATGTTATGATGGAAGTCCATGTTTTTTTTTATCAAAAAATTAGATTATATGAAACTTTTTGAAATGCTAGTTTCGGTCAAAAAATCGTAGTATATAATACACAATTTTGTTCTAGTTTCGGTCAAAAAATCAAATTAAATCGGGAATTGTTCGAAATGCTACGAAACTTTTTAGATCCTTTCTATATGTTACGAGGGAATGTTATGATGGAAGTCCATGCAAAAAGTTATCCTAAAATTAGATTCTATGAAACTCTTTTAAATACTAGTTTAGGTCAAAATATCGTAGTATATTATGCACAATTTTATACTATTTTTGGTCAAAAAATCAAATTAAATCGAGGATTGTTCGAAATTCTATGAAACATTTCAGATTCTCTTTATATGTTACGAGGGAATGTTGTGATGGAAGTCCATGAAAAAAATTTATCACAAAATTAGATTCTATGAAACTTTTTGAAATGCTAGTTTCGGTAAAAAAATCGTAGTATATAATACACAATTTTGTACTAGTTTCGATCAAAATATCAAATTAAATCGAGGATTGTTCGAAATGCTACGAAACTTTTCAGATCCTTTCTATATGTTATGAGGGAATGTTATGATGGAAGTCCATGCAAAAATTATCTTAAAATTAGATTCAATGAAACTTTTTGAAATGCTAGTTTCGGTCAAAAAAACGTTGTATACTATACACAATTTTTTACTAGTTTCGGTCAAAAAATCTAATTAAATCGGGAATTGTTCGAAATGCTACGAAACTTTTCAGATCCTTTCTATATGTTACGAGGGAATGTTATGATGGAAGTCCATGCAAAAAGTTATCTTAAAATTAGATTCTAAGAAACTTTTTTAAATACTAGTTTAGGTCAAAAAGTCGTAGTATATTATGAACAATTTTATACTAGTTTTGGTCAAAAAATAAAATTAAATCGAGGATTGTTCGAAATGCTACGAAACATTTCAGATTCTCTCTATATGTTGAGAGGGAATGTTATGAAGGAAGTCCATGAAAAAAATTTATCACAAAATTAGATTCTATGAAACTTTTTGAAATGCTAGTTTCGGTAAAAAAATCGTAGTATATAATACACAATTTTGTACTAGTTTCGATCAAAATATCAAATTAAATCGAGGATTGTTCGAAATGCTACGAAACTTTTCAGATCCTTTCTATATGTTATGAGGGAATGTTATGATGGAAGTCCATGCAAAAATTATCTTAAAATTAGATTCTATGAAACTTTTTGAAATGCTAGTTTCGGTCAAAAAATCGTAGTATATTATACATAATTTTGTACTAGTTTCGATAAAAAAATTAAATTAAATCGCGGATTGTTCGAAATGCTACGAAACTTTTCTGATCCTTTCTATATCTTACGAGGGAATGTTATGGTGGAAGTCCATGCAAAAGTTATCTTAAAATTAGATTCTATGAAACTTTTTGAAATACTAGTTTAGGTCAAAGAATCGTAGTATATTATGCACAATTTATACTAGTTTCGGTCAAAAAATCAAGTGAAATCAAGGATTGTTCGAAATGCTATGAAACTTTATAGATCCTTTGTATATGTTACGAGGGAATGTTATAATGGAAGTCCATGCAAAACATTATCTTAAAATTAGATTCTATGAAACTTTTTAAAATACTAGTTTATGTCAAAAAATCGTAGTATATTATACACAATTTTATACTAGTTTCGGTCAAAAAATCAAATTAAATCGAGGATTGTACGAAATGCCACGAAACGTTTCAGATTCTCTATATATGTTACGAGGGAATGTTATGATGGAAGTCCATGAAAATTTTTTATCAAAAAATTAGATTCTATGAAACTTTTTGAAATGCTAGTTTCGGTCAAAAAATCGTAGTATATAATACACAATTTTCTACTAGTTTCGGTCAAAAAATCAAATTAAATCGATGATTGTTCGAAATGCTACGAAACGTTTCAGATCCTTTCTATATGTTATGAGGGAATGTTATGATGGAAGTCCATGCAAAAATTATCTTAAAATTAGATTCTTTGAAACTTTTTGAAATGCTAGTTTCGGTCAAAAAATCGTAGTATATTATACATAATTTTGGAGCAGTTTCGGTAAAAAAAATCAAATTAAATCGAGGATTGCTCGAAATGCTACGAAACTTTTCAGATCCTTTCTATATCTTAAGAGGGAATGTTATGATGGAAGTCCATGCAAAAAATTATCTTAAAATTAGATTCTATGAAACTTTTTGAAATACTAGTTTAGGTCAAAAAATCGTAGTATATTATGCACAAGTTTATACTAGTTTCGGTCAAAAAATCAAATTAAATCGAGGATTGTTCGAAATGCTACAAAACTTTATAGATCCTTTGTATATGTTACAAGGGAATGTTATGATGGAAGTCCATGCAAAAAATTATCTTAAAATTAGGTTCTATGAAACTTTTTAAAATACTAGTTTAGGTCAAAAACTCGCAGTATATTATGCACAATTTTATACTAGTTTCGGTCAAAAAATCAAATTAAATCGAGGATTGTTCGAAATGCTACGAAACTTTTCAGATTCTCTATATATGTTACGAGGGAATGTTATGATGGAAATCCAATTTTTTTTTAATCAAAAAATTCGATTATATGAAACTTTTTGAAATGCTAGTTTCGGTCAAAAAATCGTAGTATATAATACACAATTTTGTTCTAGTTTCGGTCAAAAAATCAAATTAAATCGAGGATTGTTCGAAATGCTACGAAACTTTTCAGATTCTCTATATATGTTACGAGGGAATGTTATGATGGAAGTCCATGAAAAAAATTTATCACAAAATTAGATTCTATGAAACTTTTTGAAATGCTAGTTTCGGTAAAAAAAATCGTAGTATATAATACACAATTTGGTACTAGTTTCGGTCAAAAAATCAAATTAAATTGAGGATTGTTCGAAATGCTACGAAACTTTTCACATCCTTTCTATATGTTACGAGTG
Organism: Lathyrus aphaca; assembly: GCA_963966055.1. Taxonomy (NCBI): domain Eukaryota; kingdom Viridiplantae; phylum Streptophyta; class Magnoliopsida; order Fabales; family Fabaceae; genus Lathyrus; species Lathyrus aphaca. The sequence continues at coordinate 15,502,331 of OZ014522.1, forward strand.
AATGTTATGATGGAAGTCCATGCAAAAATTATCTTAAAATTAGATTCTATGAAACTTTTTGAAATACTAGTTTCGGTCAAAAAATCGTAGTATATTATACATACTTTTGTAGCAGTTTAGGTAAAAAAATCAAATTAAATCGAGGATTGCTCTAAATGCTACGAAACTTTTCAGATCCTTTCTATATCTTAAGAGGGAATGTTATGATGGAAGTCCATGCAAAAAATTATCTTAAAATTAGATTCTATGAAAATTTTTGATACTAGTTTATGCACAAGTTTATACTAGTTTCGTTCAAAAAATCAAATTAAATCGAGGATTGTTCGAAATGCTACGAAACTTTATAGATCCTTTGTATATGTTACGAGGGAATGTTATGATGGAAGTCCATGCAAAAAATTATCTTAAAATTAGGTTCTATGAAACTTTTTGAAATACTAGTTTAGGTCAAAAAATCGTAGTATACTATGCACAATTTTATACTAGTTTCGGTCAAAAAATTCAAATTAAATCGAGGATTGTTCTAAATGCTACGAAACTTTTCAGATTCTCTATATATGTAACGAGGGAATGTTATGATGGAAGTCCATGAATTTTTTTTATCAAAAATGAGATTTTATGAAACTTTTTGAAATGCTAGTTTCGGTCAAAAAATCGTAGTATATAATACACAATTTTGTACTAGTTTCGGTCAAAAAATCAAATTAAATCGAGGATTCTTCGAAATTCTACGAAACTTTTCAGATCCTTTATATATGTTACGAGGGACTGTTATGATGGAAGTCCATGCAAAAGTTATCTTAAAATTAGATTCTATGAAACTTTTTGAAATCCTAGTTTCGGTCAAAAAAACGTAGTATATTATACACAATTTTGTACTAGTTTCGGTCAAAAAATCAAATTAAATCGGGAATTGTTCGAAATGCTACGAAACTTTTCAGATCCTTTCTATATGTTACGAGGGAATGTTATGATGGAATTCCATGCAAAAAGTTATCTTAAAATTAGATTCTATGAAACTCTTTTAAATACTAGTTTAGGTCAAAAAATCGTGGTATATTATGCACAATTTTATACTAGTTTTGGTGAAAAAATCAAATCAAATCGAGGATTGTTCGAAATGCTACAAAACATTTCAGATTCTCTCTATATGTTACGAGGGAATGTTATGATGGAAGTCCATGAAAAACATTTATCACAAAATTAGATTCTATGAAACTTTTTGAAATGCTAGTTTCGGTAAAAAAATCGTAGTATATAATACACAATTTTCTACTAGTTTCGGTCAAAAAATCAAATTAAATCGAGAATTGTTCGAAATGCTACGAAACTTTTCAGATCCTTTCTATATGTTACGAGGGAATGTTATGATGGAAGTCCATGCAAAAATTATCTTAAAATTAGATTCTATGAAACTTTTTGAAAAGCTAGTTTCGGGCAAAAAATCGTAGTGTATTATACATAATTTTGTAGCAGTTTCGGTAAAAATATCAAATTACATCGAGGATTGCTCGAAATGCTAAGAAACTTTTCAGATCCTTTCTATATCTTAAGAGGGAATGTTATGATGGAAGTCCATGCAAAAAATTATCTTAAAATTAGATTCTATGTAAATTTTTGAAATACTAGTTTATGTAAAAAAATCGTAGTATATTATGCACAAGTTTATACTAGTTTCGGTCAAAAAATCAAATTAAATCGAGGATTGTTCGAAATGCTACGAAACTTTATAGATCCTTTGTATATGTTACGAGGGAATGTTATGATGGAAGTCCATGCAAAAAATTATCTTAAAATTAGGTTCTATGAAACTTTTTGAAATACTAGTTTAGGTCAAAAAATCGTAGTATATTATGCACAATTTTATACTAGTTTCGGTCAAAAAATCAAATTAAATCGAGGATTGTTCGAAATGCTACGAAACTTTTCAGATTCTCTATATATGTTACGAGGGAATGTTATGATGGAAGTCCATGAAATTTTTTTATCAAAAAATTAGATTTTATGAAACTTTTTGAAATGCTAGTTTCGGTCAAAAAATCGTAGTATATAATACACAATTTTGTACTAGTTTCGGTCAAAAAATCAAATTAAATCGAGGATTCTTTGAAATGCTACGAAACTTTTCAGATCCTTTATATATGTTACGAGGGACTGTTATGATGCAAGTCCATGCAAAAGTTATCTTAAAATTAGATTCTATGAAACTTTTTGAAATGCTAGTTTCGGTCAAAAAAACATAGTATATTATACACAATTTTGTACTAGTTTCGGTCAAAAAATCAAATTAAATCGGGAATTGTTCGAAATGCTACGAAACTTTTCAGATCCTTTCTATATGTTACGAGGGAATGTTATGATGGAAGTCCATGCGAAAAGTTATCTTAAAATTAGATTCTATGAAACTCTTTTAAATACTAGTTTAGGTCAAAAAATTGTAGTATATTATGCACAATTTTATACTAGTTTCGGTCAAAAAATCAAATTAAATCGAGGATTGTTCGAAATGCTACGAAACTTTTCAGATCCTTTCTATATGTTACGAGGGAATGTTATGATGGAATCCATGCAAAAATTATCTTAAAATTAGATTCTATGAAACTTTTTGAAATGCTAGTTTCGTTCAAAAAATCGTAGTATATTATACATAATTTTGTAGCAGTTTAGGTAAAAAAATCAAATTAAATCGAGGATTGCTCGAAATGCTACGAAACTTTTCAGATCCTTTCTATATCTTAAGAGGGAATATTATGATGGAAGTCCATGCAAAAAATTATCTTAAAATTAGATTCTATGAAACTTTTTGAAATACTAGTTTCGGTCAAAAAATCGTAGTATATTATGCACATGTTTATACTAGTTTCGGTCAAAAAATCAAATTAAATCGAGGATTGTTCGAAATGCTACAAAACTTTATAGATCCTTTGTATATGTTACAAGGGAATGTTATGATGGAAGTCCATGCAAAAAATTATCTTAAAATTAGGTTCTATGAAACTTTTTAAAATACTAGTTTAGGTCAAAAACTCGTAGTATATTATGCACAATTTTATACTAGTTTCGGTCAAAAAATCAAATTAAATCGAGGATTGTTCGAAATGCTACGAAACTTTTCAGATTCTCTATATATGTTACGAGGGAATGTTATGATGGAAATCCATGTTTTTTTTTATCAAAAAATTAGATTATATGAAACTTTTTGAAATGCTAGTTTCGGTCAAAATATCGTAGTATATAATACACAATTTTGTTCTAGTTTCGGTCAAAAAATCAAATTAAATCGAGGATTGTTCGAAATGCCATGAAACTTTTCAGATCCTTTCTATATGTTACGAGGGAATGTTATGATGGAAGTCCATGCAAAAATCATCTTAAAATTAGATTCTATGAAACTTTTTAAATGCTAGTTTCGGTCAAAAAAACGTAGTATATTATACACAATTTTGTACTAGTTTCGGTCAAAAAATCAAATTAAATCGGGAATTGTTCGAAATGCTACGAAACTTTTTAGATCCTTTCTATATGTTACGAGGGAATGTTATGATGGAAGTCCATGCAAAAAGTTATCTTAAAATTAGATTCTATGAAACTCTTTTAAATACTAGTTTAGGTCAAAATATCGTAGTATATTATGCACAATTTTATACTATTTTTGGTCAAAAAATCAAATTAAATCGAGGATTGTTCGAAATTCTATGAAACATTTCAGATTCTCTTTATATGTTACGAGGGAATGTTGTGATGGAAGTCCATGAAAAAAATTTATCACAAAATTAGATTCTATGAAACTTTTTGAAATGCTAGTTTCGGTAAAAAAATCGTAGTATATAATACACAATTTTCTACTAGTTTCGGTCAAAAAATCAAATTAAATCGAGAATTGTTCGAAATGCTACGAAACTTTTCAGATCCTTTCTATATGTTATGAGGGAATGTTATGATGGAAGTCCATGCAAAAATTATCTTAAAATTAGATTCTATGAAACTTTTTGAAATGCTAGTTTCGGTCAAAAAAATGTTGTATACTATACACAATTTTTTACTAGTTTCGGTCAAAAAATCTAATTAAATCGGGAATTGTTCGAAATGCTACGAAACTTTTCAGATCCTTTCTATATGTTACGAGGGAATGTTATGATGGAAGTCCATGCAAAAAGTTATCTTAAAATTAGATTCTATGAAACTTTTTTAAATACTAGTTTAGGTCAAAAAGTCGTAGTATATTATGAACAATTTTATACTAGTTTTGGTCAAAAAATAAAATTAAATCGAGGATTGTTCGAAATGCTACGAAACATTTCAGATTCTCTCTATATGTTGAGAGGGAATGTTATGAAGGAAGTCCATGAAAAAAATTTATCACAAAATTAGATTCTATGAAACTTTTTGAAATGCTAGTTTCGGTAAAAAAATCGTAGTATATAATATACAATTTTGTACTAGTTTCGATCAAAATATCAAATTAAATCGAGGATTGTTCGAAATGCTACGAAACTTTTCAGATCCTTTCTATATGTTATGAGGGAATGTTATGATGGAAGTCCATGCAAAAATTATCTTAAAATTAGATTCTATGAATCTTTTTGAAATGCTAGTTTCGGTCAAAATATCGTAGTATATTATACATAATTTTGTACTAGTTTCGGTAAAAAAATTAAATTAAATCGCGGATTGTTCGAAATGCTATGAAACTTTATAGATCCTTTGTATATGTTACGAGGGAATGTTATGGTGGAAGTCCATGCAAAAAATTATCTTAAAATTAGATTCTATGAAACTTTTTGAAATACTAGTTTAGATCAAAAAATCGTAGTATATTATACACAATTTTATACTAGTTTCGGTCAAAAAATCAAATTAAATCGAGGATTGTACGAAATGCTACGAAACGTTTCAGATTCTCTAAATATGTTACGAGGGAATGTTATGATGGAAGTCCATGAAATTTTTTAATCAAAAAATTAGATTCTATGAAACTTTTTGAAATGCTAGTTTCGGTCAAAAAATCGTAGTATATAATACACAATTTTCTACTAGTTTCGGTCAAAAAATCAAATTAAATCGATGATTGTTCGAAATGCTACGAAACGTTTCAGATCCTTTCTATATGTTACGAAGGAATGTTATGATGGAAGTCCATGCAAAAATTATCTTAAAATTAGATTCTTTGAAACTTTTTGAAATGCTAGTTTCGGTCAAAAAATCGTAGTATATTATACATAATTTTGGAGCAGTTTCGGTAAAAAAAATCAAATTAAATCGAGGATTGCTCGAAATGCTACGAAACTTTTCAGATCCTTTCTATATCTTAAGAGGGAATGTTATGATGGAAGTCCATGCAAAAAATTATCTTAAAATTAGATTCTATGAAACTTTTTGAAATACTAGTTTCGGTCAAAAAATCGTAGTATATTATGCATAAGTTTATACTAGTTTCGGTCAAAAAATCAAATTAAATCGAGGATTGTTCGAAATGCTACAAAACTTTATAGATCCTTTGTATATGTTACAAGGGAATGTTATGATGGAAGTCCATGCAAAAAACTTATCTTAAAATTAGGTTCTATGAAACTTTTTAAAATACTAGTTTAGGTCAAAAACTCGTAGTATATTATGCACAATTTTATACTAGTTTCGGTCAAAAAATCAAATTAAATCGAGGATTGTTCGAAATGCTACGAAACTTTTCAGATTCTCTATATATGTTACGAGGGAATGTTATGATGGAAGTCCATGTTTTTTTTTATCAAAAAATTAGATTATATGAAACTTTTTGAAATGCTAGTTTCGGTCAAAAAATCGTAGTATATAATACACAATTTTGTTCTAGTTTCGGTCAAAAAATCAAATTAAATCGAGGATTGTTCGAAATGCTATGAAACTTTTCAGATCCTTTCTATATGTTACGAGGGAATGTTATGATGGAAGTCCATGCAAAAATTATCTTAAAATTAGATTCTATGAAACTTTTTAAATGCTAGTTTCGGTCAAAAAAACGTAGTATATTATACACAATTTTGTACTAGTTTCGGTCAAAAAATCAAATTAAATCGGGAATTGTTCGAAATGCTACGAAAATTTTTAGATCCTTTCTATATGTTACGAGGGAATGTTATGATGGAAGTCCATGCAAAAAGTTATCTTAAAATTAGATTCTATGAAACTCTTTTAAATACTAGTTTAGGTCAAAATATCGTAGTATATTATGCACAATTTTATACTATTTTTGGTCAAAAAATCAAATTAAATCGAGGATTGTTCGAAATTCTATGAAACATTTCAGATTCTCTTTATATGTTACGAGGGAATGTTGTGATGGAAGTCCATGAAAAAAATTTATCACAAAATTAGATTCTATGAAACTTTTTGAAATGCTAGTTTCGGTAAAAAAATCGTAGTATATAATACACAATTTTGTACTAGTTTCGATCAAAATATCAAATTAAATCGAGGATTGTTCGAAATGCTACGAAACTTTTCAGATCCTTTCTATATGTTATGAGGGAATGTTATGATGGAAGTCCATGCAAAAATAATCTTAAAATTAGATTCTATGAAACTTTTTGAAATGCTAGTTTCGGTCAAAAAAACGTTGTATATTATACATAATTTTTTACTAGTTTCGGTCAAAAAATCTAATTAAATCGGGAATTGTTCGAAATGCTACGAAACTTTTCAGATCCTTTCTATATGTTACGAGGGAATGTTATGATGGAAGTCCATGCAAAAAGTTATCTTAAAATTAGATTCTATGAAAATTTTTGAAATACTAGTTTAGGTCAAAAAGTCGTAGTATATTATGAACAATTTTATACTAGTTTTGGTCAAAAAATAAAATTAAATCGAGGATTGTTCGAAATGCTACGAAACATTTCAGATTCTCTCTATATGTTGAGAGGGAATGTTATGAAGGAAGTCCATGAAAAAAATTTATCACAAAATTAGATTCTATGAAACTTTTTGAAATGCTAGTTTCGGTAAAAAAATCGTAGTATATAATACACAATTTTGTACTAGTTTCGATCAAAATATCAAATTAAATCGAGGATTGTTCGAAATGCTACGAAACTTTTCAGATCCTTTCTATATGTTATGAGGGAATGTTATGATGGAAGTCCATGCAAAAATTATCTTAAAATTAGATTCTATGAAACTTTTTGAAATGCTAGTTTCGGTCAAAATATTGTAGTATATTATACATAATTTTGTACTAGTTTCGGTAAAAAAATTAAATTAAATCGCGGATTGTTCGAAATGCTATGAAACTTTATAGATCCTTTGTATATGTTACGAGGGAATGTTATGGTGGAAGTCCATGCAAAAAATTATATTAAAATTAGATTCTATGAAACTTTTTGAAATACTAGTTTAGATCAAAAAATCGTAGTATATTATACACAATTTTATACTAGTTTCGGTCAAAAAATCAAATTAAATCGAGGATTGTACGAAATGCTACGAAACGTTTCAGATTCTCTAAATATGTTACGAGGGAATGTTATGATGGAAGTCCATGAAATTTTTTTATCAAAAAATTAGATTCTATGAAACTTTTTGAAATGCTAGTTTCGGTCAAAAAATCGTAGTATATAATACACAATTTTCTATTAGTTTCGGTCAAAAAATCAAATTAAATCGATGATTGTTCGAAATGCTACGAAACGTTTCAGATCCTTTCTATATGTTACGAAGGAATGTTATGATGGAAGTCCATGCAAAAATTATCTTAAAATTAGATTCTTTGAAACTTTTTGAAATGCTAGTTTCGGTCAAAAAATCGTAGTATATTATACATAATTTTGGAGCAGTTTCGGTAAAAAAAATCAAATTAAATCGAGGATTGCTCGAAATGCTACGAAACTTTTCAGATCCTTTCTATATCTTAAGAGGGAATGTTATGATGGAAGTCCATGCAAAAAATTATCTTAAAATTAGATTCTATGAAACTTTTTGAAATACTAGTTTCGGTCAAAAAATCGTAGTATATTATGCACAAGTTTATACTAGTTTCGGTCAAAAAATCAAATTAAATCGAGGATTGTTCGAAATGCTACAAAACTTTATAGATCCTTTGTATATGTTACAAGGGAATGTTATGATGGAAGTCCATGCAAAAAACTTATCTTAAAATTAGGTTCTATGAAACTTTTTAAAATACTAGTTTAGGTCAAAAACTCGTAGTATATTATGCACAATTTTATACTAGTTTCGGTCAAAAAATCAAATTAAATCGAGGATTGTTCGAAATGCTACGAAACTTTTCAGATTCTCTATATATGTTACGAGGGAATGTTATGATGGAAGTCCATGTTTTTTTTTATCAAAAAATTAGATTATATGAAACTTTTTGAAATGCTAGTTTCGGTCAAAAAATCGTAGTATATAATACACAATTTTGTTCTAGTTTCGGTCAAAAAATCAAATTAAATCGAGGATTGTTCGAAATGCTATGAAACTTTTCAGATCCTTTCTATATGTTACGAGGGAATGTTATGATGGAAGTCCATGCAAAAATTATCTTAAAATTAGATTCTATGAAACTTTTTAAATGCTAGTTTCGGTCAAAAAAACGTAGTATATTATACACAATTTTGTACTAGTTTCGGTCAAAAAATCAAATTAAATCGGGAATTGTTCGAAATGCTACGAAAATTTTTAGATCCTTTCTATATGTTACGAGGGAATGTTATGATGGAAGTCCATGCAAAAAGTTATCTTAAAATTAGATTCTATGAAACTCTTTTAAATACTAGTTTAGGTCAAAATATCGTAGTATATTATGCACAATTTTATACTATTTTTGGTCAAAAAATCAAATTAAATCGAGGATTGTTCGAAATTCTATGAAACATTTCAGATTCTCTTTATATGTTACGAGGGAATGTTGTGATGGAAGTCCATGAAAAAAATTTATCACAAAATTAGATTCTATGAAACTTTTTGAAATGCTAGTTTCGGTAAAAAAATCGTAGTATATAATACACAATTTTGTACTAGTTTCGATCAAAATATCAAATTAAATCGAGGATTGCTCGAAATGCTACGAAACTTTTCAGATCCTTTCTATATCTTAAGAGGGAATGTTATGATGGAAGTCCATGCAAAAAATTATCTTAAAATTAGATTCTATGAAACTTTTTGAAATACTAGTTTCGGTCAAAAAATCGTAGTATATTATGCACAAGTTTATACTAGTTTCGGTCAAAAAATCAAATTAAATCGAGGATTGTTCGAAATGCTACAAAACTTTATAGATCCTTTGTATATGTTACAAGGGAATGTTATGATGGAAGTCCATGCAAAAAACTTATCTTAAAATTAGGTTCTATGAAACTTTTTAAAATACTAGTTTAGGTCAAAAACTCGTAGTATATTATGCACAATTTTATACTAGTTTCGGTCAAAAAATCAAATTAAATCGAGGATTGTTCGAAATGCTACGAAACTTTTCAGATTCTCTATATATGTTACGAGGGAATGTTATGATGGAAGTCCATGTTTTTTTTTATCAAAAAATTAGATTATATGAAACTTTTTGAAATGCTAGTTTCGGTCAAAAAATCGTAGTATATAATACACAATTTTGTTCTAGTTTCGGTCAAAAAATCAAATTAAATCGAGGATTGTTCGAAATGCTATGAAACTTTTCAGATCCTTTCTATATGTTACGAGGGAATGTTATGATGGAAGTCCATGCAAAAATTATCTTAAAATTAGATTCTATGAAACTTTTTAAATGCTAGTTTCGGTCAAAAAAACGTAGTATATTATACACAATTTTGTACTAGTTTCGGTCAAAAAATCAAATTAAATCGGGAATTGTTCGAAATGCTACGAAAATTTTTAGATCCTTTCTATATGTTACGAGGGAATGTTATGATGGAAGTCCATGCAAAAAGTTATCTTAAAATTAGATTCTATGAAACTCTTTTAAATACTAGTTTAGGTCAAAATATCGTAGTATATTATGCACAATTTTATACTATTTTTGGTCAAAAAATCAAATTAAATCGAGGATTGTTCGAAATTCTATGAAACATTTCAGATTCTCTTTATATGTTACGAGGGAATGTTGTGATGGAAGTCCATGAAAAAAATTTATCACAAAATTAGATTCTATGAAACTTTTTGAAATGCTAGTTTCGGTAAAAAAATCGTAGTATATAATACACAATTTTGTACTAGTTTCGATCAAAATATCAAATTAAATCGAGGATTGTTCGAAATGCTACGAAACTTTTCAGATCCTTTCTATATGTTACGAGGGAATGTTATGATGGAAGTCCATGCAAAAAGTTATCTTAAAATTAGATTCTATGAAAATTTTTTAAATACTAGTTTAGGTCAAAAAGTCGTAGTATATTATGAACAATTTTATACTAGTTTTGGTCAAAAAATAAAATTAAATCGAGGATTGTTCGAAATGCTACGAAACATTTCAGATTCTCTCTATATGTTGAGAGGGAATGTTATGAAGGAAGTCCATGAAAAAAATTTATCACAAAATTAGATTCTATGAAACTTTTTGAAATGCTAGTTTCGGTAAAAAAATCGTAGTATATAATACACAATTTTGTACTAGTTTCGATCAAAATATCAAATTAAATCGAGGATTGTTCGAAATGCTACGAAACTTTTCAGATCCTTTCTATATGTTATGAGGGAATGTTATGATGGAAGTCCATTCAAAAATTATCTTAAAATTAGATTCTATGAAACTTTTCGAAATGCTAGTTTCGGTCAAAAAATCGTAGTATATTATACATAATTTTGTACTAGTTTCGGTAAAAAAATTAAATTAAATCGCGGATTGTTCGAAATGCTACGAAACTTTTCTGGTCCTTTCTATATCTTACGAGGGAATGTTATGGTGGAAGTCCATGCAAAAAATTATCTTAAAATTAGATTCTATGAAACTTTTTGAAATACTAGTTTAGGTCAAAGAATCGTAGTATATTATGCACAATTTATACTAGTTTCGGTCAAAAAATCAAATGAAATCAAGGATTGTTCGAAATGCTATGAAACTTTATAGATCCTTTGTATATGTTATGAGGGAATGTTATAATGGAAGTCCATGCAAAACATTATCTTAAAATTAGATTCTATGAAACTTTTTAAAATACTAGTTTATGTCAAAAAATCGTAGTATATTATACACAATTTTATACTAGTTTCGGTCAAAAAATCAAATTAAATCGAGGATTGTATGAAATGCTACGAAACGTTTCAGATTCTCTATATATGTTACGAGGGAATGTTATGATGGAAGTCCATGAAAATTTTTTATCAAAAAATTAGATTCTATGAAACTTTTTGAAATGCTAGTTTCGGTCAAAAAATCGTAGTATATAATACACAATTTTCTACTAGTTTCGGTCAAAAAATCAAATTAAATCGATGATTGTTCGAAATGCTACGAAACGTTTCAGATACTTTCTATATGTTACGAGGGAATGTTATGATGGAAGTCCATGCAAAAATTATCTTAAAATTAGATTCTTTGAAACTTTTTGAAATGCTAGTTTCGGTCAAAAAATCGTAGTATATTATACATAATATTGGAGCAGTTTCGGTAAAAAAAATCAAATTAAATCGAGGATTGCTCGAAATGCTACGAAACTTTTCAGATCCTTTCTATATCTTAAGAGGGAATGTTATGATGGAAGTCCATGCAAAAAATTATCTTAAAATTAGATTCTATGAAACTTTTTGAAATACTAGTTTAGGTCAAAAAATCGTAGTATATTATGCACAAGTTTATACTAGTTTCGGTCAAAAAATCAAATTAAATCGAGGATTGTTCGAAATGCTACAAAACTTTATAGATCCTTTGTATATGTTACAAGGGAATGTTATGATGGAAGTACATGCAAAAAATTATCTTAAAATTAGGTTCTATGAAACTTTTTAAAATACTAGTTTAGGTCAAAAACTCGTAGTATATTATGCACAATTTTATACTAGTTTCGGTCAAAAATTCAAATTAAATCGAGGATTGTTCGAAATGCTACGAAACTTTTCAGATTCTCTATATATGTTACGAGGGAATGTTATGATGGAAGTCCATGTTTTTTTTTATCAAAAAATTAGATTATATGAAACTTTTTGAAATGCTAGTTTCGGTCAAAAAATCGTAGTATATAATACACAATTTTGTTCTAGTTTCGGTCAAAAAATAAAATTAAATCGAGGATTGTTCGAAATGCTACGAAACATTTCAGATTCTCTCTATATGTTGAGAGGGAATGTTATGAAGGAAGTCCATGAAAAAAATTTATCACAAAATTAGATTCTATGAAACTTTTTGAAATGCTAGTTTCGGTAAAAAAATCGTAGTATATAATACACAATTTTGTACTAGTTTCGATCAAAATATCAAATTAAATCGAGGATTGTTCGAAATGCTACGAAACTTTTCAGATCCTTTCTATATGTTATGAGGGAATGTTATGATGGAAGTCCATTCAAAAATTATCTTAAAATTAGATTCTATGAAACTTTTTGAAATGCTAGTTTCGGTCAAAAAATCGTAGTATATTATACATAATTTTGTACTAGTTTCGGTAAAAAAATTAAATTAAATCGCGGATTGTTCGAAATGCTACGAAACTTTTCTGGTCCTTTCTATATCTTACGAGGGAATGTTATGGTGGAAGTCCATGCAAAAAATTATCTTAAAATTAGATTCTATGAAACTTTTTGAAATACTAGTTTAGGTCAAAGAATCGTAGTATATTATGCACAATTTATACTAGTTTCGGTCAAAAAATCAAATGAAATCAAGGATTGTTCGAAATGCTATGAAACTTTATAGATCCTTTGTATATGTTATGAGGGAATGTTATAATGGAAGTCCATGCAAAACATTATCTTAAAATTAGATTCTATGAAACTTTTTAAAATACTAGTTTATGTCAAAAAATCGTAGTATATTATACACAATTTTATACTAGTTTCGGTCAAAAAATCAAATTAAATCGAGGATTGTATGAAATGCTACGAAACGTTTCACATTCTCTATATATGTTACGAGGGAATGTTATGATGGAAGTCCATGAAAATTTTTTATCAAAAAATTAGATTCTATGAAACTTTTTGAAATGCTAGTTTCGGTCAAAAAATCGTAGTATATAATACACAATTTTCTACTAGTTTCGGTCAAAAAATCAAATTAAATCGATGATTGTTCGAAATGCTACGAAACGTTTCAGATACTTTCTATATGTTACGAGGGAATGTTATGATGGAAGTCCATGCAAAAATTATCTTAAAATTAGATTCTTTGAAACTTTTTGAAATGCTAGTTTCGGTCAAAAAATCGTAGTATATTATACATAATATTGGAGCAGTTTCGGTAAAAAAAATCAAATTAAATCGAGGATTGCTCGAAATGCTACGAAACTTTTCAGATCCTTTCTATATCTTAAGAGGGAATGTTATGATGGAAGTCCATGCAAAAAATTATCTTAAAATTAGATTCTATGAAACTTTTTGAAATACTAGTTTAGGTCAAAAAATCGTAGTATATTATGCACAAGTTTATACTAGTTTCGGTCAAAAAATCAAATTAAATCGAGGATTGTTCGAAATGCTACAAAACATTATAGATCCTTTGTATATGTTACAAGGGAATGTTATGATGGAAGTACATGCAAAAAATTATCTTAAAATTAGGTTCTATGAAACTTTTTAAAATACTAGTTTAGGTCAAAAACTCGTAGTATATTATGCACAATTTTATACTAGTTTCGGTCAAAAAATCAAATTAAATCGAGGATTGTTCGAAATGCTACGAAACTTTTCAGATTCTCTATATATGTTACGAGGGAATGTTATGATGGAAGTCCATGTTTTTTTTTATCAAAAAATTAGATTATATGAAACTTTTTGAAATGCTAGTTTCGGTCAAAAAATCGTAGTATATAATACACAATTTTGTTCTAGTTTCGGTCAAAAAATAAAATTAAATCGAGGATTGTTCGAAATGCTACGAAACATTTCAGATTCTCTCTATATGTTGAGAGGGAATGTTATGAAGGAAGTCCATGAAAAAAATTTATCACAAAATTAGATTCTATGAAACTTTTTGAAATGCTAGTTTCGGTAAAAAAATCGTAGTATATAATACACAATTTTGTACTAGTTTCGATCAAAATATCAAATTAAATCGAGGATTGTTCGAAATGCTACGAAACTTTTCAGATCCTTTCTATATGTTATGAGGGAATGTTATGATGGAAGTCCATTCAAAAATTATCTTAAAATTAGATTCTATGAAACTTTTTGAAATGCTAGTTTCGGTCAAAAAATCGTAGTATATTATACATAATTTTGTACTAGTTTCGGTAAAAAAATTAAATTAAATCGCGGATTGTTCGAAATGCTACGAAACTTTTCTGGTCCTTTCTATATCTTACGAGGGAATGTTATGGTGGAAGTCCATGCAAAAAATTATCTTAAAATTAGATTCTATGAAACTTTTTGAAATACTAGTTTAGGTCAAAGAATCGTAGTATATTATGCACAATTTATACTAGTTTCGGTCAAAAAATCAAATGAAATCAAGGATTGTTCGAAATGCTATGAAACTTTATAGATCCTTTGTATATGTTATGAGGGAATGTTATAATGGAAGTCCATGCAAAACATTATCTTAAAATTAGATTCTATGAAACTTTTTAAAATACTAGTTTATGTCAAAAAATCGTAGTATATTATACACAATTTTATACTAGTTTCGGTCAAAAATTCAAATTAAATCGAGGATTGTATGAAATGCTACGAAACGTTTCACATTCTCTATATATGTTACGAGGGAATGTTATGATGGAAGTCCATGAAAATTTTTTATCAAAAAATTAGATTCTATGAAACTTTTTGAAATGCTAGTTTCGGTCAAAAAATCGTAGTATATAATACACAATTTTCTACTAGTTTCGGTCAAAAAATCAAATTAAATCGATGATTGTTCGAAATGCTACGAAACGTTTCAGATACTTTCTATATGTTACGAGGGAATGTTATGATGGAAGTCCATGCAAAAATTATCTTAAAATTAGATTCTTTGAAACTTTTTGAAATGCTAGTTTCGGTCAAAAAATCGTAGTATATTATACATAATATTGGAGCAGTTTCGGTAAAAAAAATCAAATTAAATCGAGGATTGCTCGAAATGCTACGAAACTTTTCAGATCCTTTCTATATCTTAAGAGGGAATGTTATGATGGAAGTCCATGCAAAAAATTATCTTAAAATTAGATTCTATGAAACTTTTTGAAATACTAGTTTAGGTCAAAAAATCGTAGTATATTATGCACAAGTTTATACTAGTTTCGGTCAAAAAATCAAATTAAATCGAGGATTGTTCGAAATGCTACAAAACTTTATAGATCCTTTGTATATGTTACAAGGGAATGTTATGATGGAAGTACATGCAAAAAATTATCTTAAAATTAGGTTCTATGAAACTTTTTAAAATACTAGTTTAGGTCAAAAACTCGTAGTATATTATGCACAATTTTATACTAGTTTCGGTCAAAAAATCAAATTAAAGAGAGGATTGTTCGAAATGCTACGAAACTTTTCAGATTCTCTATATATGTTACGAGGGAATGTTATGATGGAAGTCCATGTTTTTTTTTATCAAAAAATTAGATTATATGAAACTTTTTGAAATGCTAGTTTCGGTCAAAAAATCGTAGTATATAATACACAATTTTGTTATAGTTTCGGTCAAAAAATACAATTAAATCGAGGATTGTTCGAAATGCTACGAAACATTTCAGATTCTCTCTATATGTTGAGAGGGAATGTTATGAAGGAAGTCCATGAAAAAAATTTATCACAAAATTAGATTCTATGAAACTTTTTGAAATGCTAGTTTCGGTAAAAAAATCGTAGTATATAATACACAATTTTGTACTAGTTTCGATCAAAATATCAAATTAAATCGAGGATTGTTCGAAATGCTACGAAACTTTTCAGATTCTCTATATATGTTACGAGGGAATGTTATGATGGAAGTCCATGTTTTTTTTTAATCAAAAAATTAGATTATATGAAACTTTTTGAAATGCTAGTTTCGGTCAAAAAATCGTAGTATATAATACACAATTTTGTTCTAGTTTCGGTCAAAAAATCAAATTAAATCGAGGATTATTCGAAATGCTATGAAACTTTTCAGATCCTTTCTATATGTTACGAGGGAATGTTATGATGGAAGTCCATGCAAAAATTATCTTAAAATTAGATTCTATGAAACTTTTTAAATGCTAGTTTCGGTCAAAAAAACGTAGTATATTATACACAATTTTGTACTAGTTTCGGTCAAAAAATCAAATTAAATCGGGAATTGTTCGAAATGCTACGAAAATTTTTAGATCCTTTCTATATGTTACGAGGGAATGTTATGATGGAAGTCCATGCAAAAAGTTATCTTAAAATTAGATTCTATGAAACTCTTTTAAATACTAGTTTAGGTCAAAATATCGTAGTATATTATGCACAATTTTATACTATTTTTGGTCAAAAAATCAAATTAAATCGAGGATTGTTCGAAATTCTATGAAACATTTCAGATTCTCTTTATATGTTACGAGGGAATGTTGTGATGGAAGTCCATGAAAAAAATTTATCACAAAATTAGATTCTATGAAACTTTTTGAAATGCTAGTTTCGGTCAAAAAATCGTAGTATATAATACACAATTTTGTACTAGTTTCGGTCAAAAAATCAAATTGAATCGAGGATTGTTCGAAATGCTACGAAACTTTTCAGATCCTTTCTATATGTTACGAGGGAATGTTATGATGGAAGTCCATGCAAAAGTTATCTTAAAATTAGATTCTATGAAACTTTTTAAAATGCTAGTTTCGGTCAAAAAAACATAGTATATGATACACAATTTTGTACTAGTTTCGGTCAAAAAATCAAATTAAATCGGGAATTGTTCGAAATGCTACGAAACTTTTCAGATCCTTTCTATATGTTACGAGGGAATGTTATGATGGAAGTCCATGCGAAAAGTTATCTTAAAATTAGATTCTATGAAACTCTTTTAAATACTAGTTTAGGTCAAAAAATTGTAGTATATTATGCACAATTTTATACTAGTTTTGGTCAAAAAATCAAATTAAATCGAGGATTGTTCGAAATGCTACGAAACATTTCAGATTCTCTCTATATGTTGAGAGGGAATGTTATGAAGGAAGTCCATGAAAAAAATTTATCACAAAATTAGATTCTATGAAACTTTTTGAAATGCTAGTTTCGGTAAAAAAATCGTAGTATATAATACACAATTTTGTACTAGTTTCGATCAAAATATCAAATTAAATCGAGGATTGTTCGAAATGCTACGAAACTTTTCAGATCCTTTCTATATGTTATGAGGGAATGTTATGATGGAAGTCCATTCAAAAATTATCTTAAAATTATATTCTATGAAACTTTTTGAAATGCTAGTTTCGGTCAAAAAATCGTAGTATATTATACATAATTTTGTACTAGTTTCGGTAAAAAAATTAAATTAAATCGCGGATTGTTCGAAATGCTACGAAACTTTTCTGGTCCTTTCTATATCTTACGAGGGAATGTTATGGTGGAAGTCCATGCAAAAAATTATCTTAAAATTAGATTCTATGAAACTTTTTGAAATACTAGTTTAGGTCAAAGAATCGTAGTATATTATGCACAATTTATACTAGTTTCGGTCAAAAAATCAAATGAAATCAAGGATTGTTCGAAATGCTATGAAACTTTATAGATCCTTTGTATATGTTATGAGGGAATGTTATAATGGAAGTCCATGCAAAACATTATCTTAAAATTAGATTCTATGAAACTTTTTAAAATACTAGTTTATGTCAAAAAATCGTAGTATATTATACACAATTTTATACTAGTTTCGGTCAAAAAATCAAATTAAATCGAGGATTGTATGAAATGCTACGAAACGTTTCAGATTCTCTATATATGTTACGAGGGAATGTTATGATGGAAGTCCATGAAAATTTTTTATCAAAAAATTAGATTCTATGAAACTTTTTGAAATGCTAGTTTCGGTCAAAAAATCGTAGTATATAATACACAATTTTCTACTAGTTTCGGTCAAAAAATCAAATTAAATCGATGATTGTTCGAAATGCTACGAAACGTTTCAGATACTTTCTATATGTTACGAGGGAATGTTATGATGGAAGTCCATGCAAAAATTATCTTAAAATTAGATTCTTTGAAACTTTTTGAAATGCTAGTTTCGGTCAAAAAATCGTAGTATATTATACATAATATTGGAGCAGTTTCGGTAAAAAAAATCAAATTAAATCGAGGATTGCTCGAAATGCTACGAAACTTTTCAGATCCTTTCTATATCTTAAGAGGGAATGTTATGATGGAAGTCCATGCAAAAAATTATCTTAAAATTAGATTCTATGAAACTTTTTGAAATACTAGTTTAGGTCAAAAAATCGTAGTATATTATGCACAAGTTTATACTAGTTTCGGTCAAAAAATCAAATTAAATCGAGGATTGTTCGAAATGCTACAAAACTTTATAGATCCTTTGTATATGTTACAAGGGAATGTTATGATGGAAGTACATGCAAAAAATTATCTTAAAATTAGGTTCTATGAAACTTTTTAAAATACTAGTTTAGGTCAAAAACTCGTAGTATATTATGCACAATTTTATACTAGTTTCGGTCAAAAAATCAAATTAAAGAGAGGATTGTTCGAAATGCTACGAAACTTTTCAGATTCTCTATATATGTTACGAGGGAATGTTATGATGGAAGTCCATGTTTTTTTTTATCAAAAAATTAGATTATATGAAACTTTTTGAAATGCTAGTTTCGGTCAAAAAATCGTAGTATATAATACACAATTTTGTTATAGTTTCGGTCAAAAAATACAATTAAATCGAGGATTGTTCGAAATGCTACGAAACATTTCAGATTCTCTCTATATGTTGAGAGGGAATGTTATGAAGGAAGTCCATGAAAAAAATTTATCACAAAATTAGATTCTATGAAACTTTTTGAAATGCTAGTTTCGGTAAAAAAATCGTAGTATATAATACACAATTTTGTACTAGTTTCGATCAAAATATCAAATTAAATCGAGGATTGTTCGAAATGCTACGAAACTTTTCAGATTCTCTATATATGTTACGAGGGAATGTTATGATGGAAGTCCATGTTTTTTTTTAATCAAAAAATTAGATTATATGAAACTTTTTGAAATGCTAGTTTCGGTCAAAAAATCGTAGTATATAATACACAATTTTGTTCTAGTTTCGGTCAAAAAATCAAATTAAATCGAGGATTGTTCGAAATGCTATGAAACTTTTCAGATCCTTTCTATATGTTACGAGGGAATGTTATGATGGAAGTCCATGCAAAAATTATCTTAAAATTAGATTCTATGAAACTTTTTAAATGCTAGTTTCGGTCAAAAAAACGTAGTATATTATACACAATTTTGTACTAGTTTCGGTCAAAAAATCAAATTAAATCGGGAATTGTTCGAAATGCTACGAAAATTTTTAGATCCTTTCTATATGTTACGAGGGAATGTTATGATGGAAGTCCATGCAAAAAGTTATCTTAAAATTAGATTCTATGAAACTCTTTTAAATACTAGTTTAGGTCAAAATATCGTAGTATATTATGCACAATTTTATACTATTTTTGGTCAAAAAATCAAATTAAATCGAGGATTGTTCGAAATTCTATGAAACATTTCAGATTCTCTTTATATGTTACGAGGGAATGTTGTGATGGAAGTCCATGAAAAAAATTTATCACAAAATTAGATTCTATGAAACTTTTTGAAATGCTAGTTTCGGTCAAAAAATCGTAGTATATAATACACAATTTTGTACTAGTTTCGGTCAAAAAATCAAATTGAATCGAGGATTGTTCGAAATGCTACGAAACTTTTCAGATCCTTTCTATATGTTACGAGGGAATGTTATGATGGAAGTCCATGCAAAAGTTATCTTAAAATTAGATTCTATGAAACTTTTTAAAATGCTAGTTTCGGTCAAAAAAACATAGTATATGATACACAATTTTGTACTAGTTTCGGTCAAAAAATCAAATTAAATCGGGAATTGTTCGAAATGCTACGAAACTTTTCAGATCCTTTCTATATGTTACGAGGGAATGTTATGATGGAAGTCCATGCGAAAAGTTATCTTAAAATTAGATTCTATGAAACTCTTTTAAATACTAGTTTAGGTCAAAAAATTGTAGTATATTATGCACAATTTTATACTAGTTTTGGTCAAAAAATCAAATTAAATCGAGGATTGTTCGAAATGCTATGAAACATTTCAGATTCTCTCTATATGTTGAGAGGGAATGTTATCAAGGAAGTCCATGAAAAAAATTTATCACAAAATTAGATTCTATGAAACTTTTTGAAATGCTAGTTTCGGTAAAAAAATCGTAGTATATAATACACAATTTTGTACTAGTTTCGATCAAAATATCAAATTAAATCGAGGATTGTTCGAAATGCTACGAAACTTTTCAGATCCTTTCTATATGTTATGAGGGAATGTTATGATGGAAGTCCATTCAAAAATTATCTTAAAATTATATTCTATGAAACTTTTTGAAATGCTAGTTTCGGTCAAAAAATCGTAGTATATTATACATAATTTTGTACTAGTTTCGGTAAAAAAATTAAATTAAATCGCGGATTGTTCGAAATGCTACGAAACTTTTCTGGTCCTTTCTATATCTTACGAGGGAATGTTATGGTGGAAGTCCATGCAAAAAATTATCTTAAAATTAGATTCTATGAAACTTTTTGAAATACTAGTTTAGGTCAAAGAATCGTAGTATATTATGCACAATTTATACTAGTTTCGGTCAAAAAATCAAATGAAATCAAGGATTGTTCGAAATGCTATGAAACTTTATAGATCCTTTGTATATGTTATGAGGGAATGTTATAATGGAAGTCCATGCAAAACATTATCTTAAAATTAGATTCTATGAAACTTTTTAAAATACTAGTTTATGTCAAAAAATCGTAGTATATTATACACAATTTTATACTAGTTTCGGTCAAAAAATCAAATTAAATCGAGGATTGTATGAAATGCTACGAAACGTTTCAGATTCTCTATATATGTTACGAGGGAATGTTATGATGGAAGTCCATGAAATTTTTTTATCAAAAAATTAGATTCTATGAAACTTTTTGAAATGCTAGTTTCGGTCAAAAAATCGTAGTATATAATACACAATTTTCTACTAGTTTCGGTCAAAAAATCAAATTAAATCGATGATTGTTCGAAATGCTACGAAACGTTTCAGATACTTTCTATATGTTACGAGGGAATGTTATGATGGAAGTCCATGCAAAAATTATCTTAAAATTAGATTCTTTGAAACTTTTTGAAATGCTAGTTTCGGTCAAAAAATCGTAGTATGTTATACATAATATTGGAGCAGTTTCGGTAAAAAAAATCAAATTAAATCGAGGATTGCTCGAAATGCTACGAAACTTTTCAGATCCTTTCTATATCTTAAGAGGGAATGTTATGATGGAAGTCCATGCAAAAAATTATCTTAAAATTAGATTCTATGAAACTTTTTGAAATACTAGTTTAGGTCAAAAAATCGTAGTATATTATGCACAAGTTTATACTAGTTTCGGTCAAAAAATCAAATTAAATCGAGGATTGTTCGAAATGCTACAAAACTTTATAGATCCTTTGTATATGTTACAAGGGAATGTTATGATGGAAGTACATGCAAAAAATTATCTTAAAATTAGGTTCTATGAAACTTTTTAAAATACTAGTTTAGGTCAAAAACTCGTAGTATATTATGCACAATTTTATACTAGTTTCGGTCAAAAAATCAAATTAAATCGAGGATTGTTCGAAATGCTACGAAACTTTTCAGATTCTCTATATATGTTACGAGGGAATGTTATGATGGAAGTCCATGTTTTTTTTTATCAAAAAATTAGATTATATGAAACTTTTTGAAATGCTAGTTTCGGTCAAAAAATCGTAGTATATAATACACAATTTTGTTATAGTTTCGGTCAAAAAATACAATTAAATCGAGGATTGTTCGAAATGCTACGAAACATTTCAGATTCTCTCTATATGTTGAGAGGGAATGTTATGAAGGAAGTCCATGAAAAAAATTTATCACAAAATTAGATTCTATGAAACTTTTTGAAATGCTAGTTTCGGTAAAAAAATCGTAGTATATAATACACAATTTTGTACTAGTTTCGATCAAAATATCAAATTAAATCGAGGATTGTTCGAAATGCTACGATACTTTTCAGATCCTTTCTATATGTTATGAGGGAATTTTATGATGGAAGTCCATTCAAAAATTATCTTAAAATTAGATTCTATGAAACTTTTTGAAATGCTAGTTTCGGTCAAAAAATCGTAGTATATTATACATAATTTTGTACTAGTTTCGGTAAAAAAATTAAATTAAATCGCGGATTGTTCGAAATGCTACGAAACTTTTCTGGTCCTTTCTATATCTTACGAGGGAATGTTATGGTGGAAGTCCATGCAAAAAATTATCTTAAAATTAGATTCTATGAAACTTTTTGAAATACTAGTTTAGGTCAAAGAATCGTAGTATATTATGCACAATTTATACTAGTTTCGGTCAAAAAATCAAATGAAATCAAGGATTGTTCGAAATGCTATGAAACTTTATAGATCCTTTGTATATGTTATGAGGGAATGTTATAATGGAAGTCCATGCAAAACATTATCTTAAAATTAGATTCTATGAAACTTTTTAAAATACTAGTTTATGTCAAAAAATCGTAGTATATTATACACAATTTTATACTAGTTTCGGTCAAAAAATCAAATTAAATCGAGGATTGTATGAAATGCTACGAAACGTTTCAGATTCTCTATATATGTTACGAGGGAATGTTATGATGGAAGTCCATGAAAATTTTTTATCAAAAAATTAGATTCTATGAAACTTTTTGAAATGCTAGTTTCGGTCAAAAAATCGTAGTATATAATACACAATTTTCTACTAGTTTCGGTCAAAAAATCAAATTAAATCGATGATTGTTCGAAATGCTACGAAACGTTTCAGATACTTTCTATATGTTACGAGGGAATGTTATGATGGAAGTCCATGCAAAAATTATCTTAAAATTAGATTCTTTGAAACTTTTTGAAATGCTAGTTTCGGTCAAAAAATCGTAGTATATTATACATAATATTGGAGCAGTTTCGGTAAAAAAAATCAAATTAAATCGAGGATTGCTCGAAATGCTACGAAACTTTTCAGATCCTTTCTATATCTTAAGAGGGAATGTTATGATGGAAGTCCATGCAAAAAATTATCTTAAAATTAGATTCTATGAAACTTTTTGAAATACTAGTTTAGGTCAAAAAATCGTAGTATATTATGCACAAGTTTATACTAGTTTCGGTCAAAAAATCAAATTAAATCGAGGATTGTTCGAAATGCTACAAAACTTTATAGATCCTTTGTATATGTTACAAGGGAATGTTATGATGGAAGTACATGCAAAAAATTATCTTAAAATTAGGTTCTATGAAACTTTTTAAAATACTAGTTTAGGTCAAAAACTCGTAGTATATTATGCACAATTTTATACTAGTTTCGGTCAAAAAATCAAATTAAATCGAGGATTGTTCGAAATGCTACGAAACTTTTCAGATTCTCTATATATGTTACGAGGGAATGTTATGATGGAAGTCCATGTTTTTTTTTATCAAAAAATTAGATTATATGAAACTTTTTGAAATGCTAGTTTCGGTCAAAAAATCGTAGTATATAATACACAATTTTGTTCTAGTTTCGGTCAAAAAATCAAATTAAATCGAGGATTGTTCGAAATGCTACGAAACATTTCAGATTCTCTATATATGTTACGAGGGAATGTTATGATGGAAGTCCATGAAAAACATTTATCACAAAATTAGATTCTATGAAACTTTTTGAAATGCTAGTTTCGGTAAAAAAAATCGTAGTATATAATACACAATTTGGTACTAGTTTCGGTCAAAAAATCAAATTAAATCGAGGATTGTTCGAAATGCTACGAAACTTTTCAGATCCTTTCTATATGTTACGAGGGAATGTTATGATGGAAGTCCATGCAAAAATTATCTTAAAATTAGATTCTATGAAACTTTTTGAAATACTAGTTTCGGTCAAAAAATCGTAGTATATTATACATACTTTTGTAGCAGTTTAGGTAAAAAAATCAAATTAAATCGAGGATTGCTCGAAATGCTACGAAACTTTTCAGATCCTTTCTATATCTTAAGAGGGAATGTTATGATGGAAGTCCATGCAAAAAATTATCTTAAAATTAGGTTCTATGAAAATTTTTGATACTAGTTTATGTCAAAAAATCGTAGTATATTATGCACAAGTTTATACTAGTTTCGGTCAAAAAATCAAATTAAATCGAGGATTGTTCGAAATGCTACGAAACTTTATAGATCCTTTGTATATGTTACGAGGGAATGTTATGATGGAAGTCCATGCAAAAAATTATCTTAAAATTAGATTTTATGAAAATTTTTGAAATGCTAGTTTCGGTCAAAAAATCAAATTAAATCGAGGATTGTTCGAAATGCTACGAAACTTTTCAGATTCTCTATATATGTTACGAGGGAATGTTATGATGGAAGTCCATGAAATTTTTTTATCAAAAATTAGATTTTATGAAACTTTTTGAAATGCTAGTTTCGGTCAAAAAAGCGTAGTATATAATACACAATTTTGTACTAGTTTCGGTCAAAAAATCAAATTAAATCGAGGATTCTTCGAAATGCTACGAAACTTTTCAGATCCTTTATATATGTTACGAGGGACTGTTATGATGGAAGTCCATGCAAAAGTTATCTTAAAATTAGATTCTATGAAACTTTTTGAAATCCTAGTTTCGGTCAAAAAAACGTAGTATATTATACACAATTTTGTACTAGTTTCGGTCAAAAAATCAAATTAAATCGGGAATTGTTCGAAATGCTACGAAACTTTTCAGATCCTTTCTATATGTTACGAGGGAATGTTATGATGGAATTCCATGCAAAAAGTTATCTTAAAATTAGATTCTATGAAACTCTTTTAAATACTAGTTTAGGTCAAAAAATCGTGGTATATTATGCACAATTTTATACTAGTTTTGGTGAAAAAATCAAATTAAATCGAGGATTGTTCGAAATGCTACGAAACATTTCAGATTCTCTCTATATGTTACGAGGGAATGTTATGATGGAAGTCCATGAAAAACATTTATCACAAAATTAGATTCTATGAAACTTTTTGAAATGCTAGTTTCGGTAAAAAAAATCGTAGTATATAATACACAATTTTCTACTTTTTCGGTCAAAAAATCAAATTAAATCGAGGATTGTTCGAAATGCTACGAAACTTCTCAGATCCTTTCTATATGTTACGAGGGAATGTTATGATGGAAGTCCATGCAAAAATTATCTTAAAATTAGATTCTATGAAACTTTTTTAAAAGCTAGTTTCGGGCAAAAAATCGTAGTGTATTATACATAATTTTGTAGTAGTTTCGGTAAAAATATCAAATTAAATCGAGGATTGCTCGAAATGCTACGAAACTTTTCAGATCCTTTCTATATCTTAAGAGGGAATGTTATGATGGAAGTCCATGCAAAAAATTATCTTAAAATTAGATTCTATGTAAATTTTTGAAATACTAGTTTATGTAAAAAAATCGTAGTATATTATGCACAAGTTTATACTAGTTTCGGTCAAAAAATCAAATTAAATCGAGGATTGTTCGAAATGCTACGAAACTTTATAGATCCTTTGTATATGTTACGAGGGAATGTTATGATGGAAGTCCATGCAAAAAATTATCTTAAAATTAGGTTCTATGAAACTTTTTGAAATACTAGTTTAGGTCAAAAAATCGTAGTATATTATGCACAATTTTATACTAGTTTCGGTCAAAAAATCAAATTAAATCGAGGATTGTTCGAAATGCTACGAAACTTTTCAGATTCTCTATATATGTTACGAGGGAATGTTATGATGTAAGTCCATGAAATTTTTTTATCAAAAAATTAGATTTTATGAAACTTTTTGAAATGCTAGTTTCGGTCAAAAAATCGTAGTATATAATACACAATTTTGTACTAGTTTCGGTCAAAAAATCAAATTAAATCGAGGATTCTTTGAAATGCGACGAAACTTTTCAGATCCTTTATATATGTTACGAGGGACTGTTATGATGGAAGTCCATACAAAAGTTATCTTAAAATTAGATTCTATGAAACTTTTTGAAATGCTAGTTTCGGTCAAAAAAACATAGTATATTATACACAATTTTGTACTAGTTTCGGTCAAAAAATCAAATTAAATCGGGAATTGTTCGAAATGCTATGAAACTTTTCAGATCCTTTCTATATGTTACGAGGGAATGTTATGATGGAAGTCCATGCGAAAAGTTATCTTAAAATTAGATTCTATGAAACTCTTTTAAATACTAGTTTAGGTCAAAAAATTGTAGTATATTATGCACAATTTTATACTAGTTTTGGTCAAAAAATCAAATTAAATCGAGGATTGTTCGAAATGCTACGAAACTTTTCAGATCCTTTCTATATGTTACGAGGGAATGTTATGATGGAATGCATGCAAAAATTATCTTAAAATTAGATTCTATGAAACTTTTTGAAATGCTAGTTTCGTTCAAAAAATCGTAGTATATTATACATAATTTTGTAGCAGTTTAGGTAAAAAAATCAAATTAAATCGAGGATTGCTCGAAATGCTACGAAACTTTTCAGATCCTTTCTATATCTTAAGAGGGAATGTTATGATGGAAGTCCATGCAAAAAATTATCTTAAAATTAGATTCTATGAAAATTTTTGAAATACTAGTTTATGTCAAAAAATCGTAGTATATTATGCACAAGTTTATACTAGTTTCGGTCAAAAAATCAAATTAAATTGAGGATTGTTCGAAATGCTACGAAACTTTATAGATCCTTTGTATATGTTACAAGAGAATGTTATGATGGAAGTCGATGCAAAAAATTATCTTTAAATTAGGTTCTATGAAACTTTTTGAAATACTAGTTTAGGTCAAAAAATCGTAGTATATTATGCACAATTTTATACTAGTTTCGGTCAAAAAATCAAATTAAATCGAGGATTGTTCTAAATGCTACGAAACTTTTCAGATTCTCTATATATGTTACGAGGGAATGTTATGATGGAAGTCCATGAAATTTTTTAATCATAAATTAGATTTTATGAAACTTTTTGAAATGCTAGTTTCGGTCAAAAAATCGTAGTATATAATACACAATTTTGTACTAGTTTCGGTCAAAAAATCAAATTGAATCGAGGATTGTTCGAAATGCTACGAAACTTTTCAGATCCTTTCTATATGTTACGAGGGAATGTTATGATGGAAGTCCATGCAAAAGTTATCTTAAAATTAGATTCTATGAAACTTTTTAAAATGCTAGTTTCGGTCAAAAAAACATAGTATATTATACAGAATTTTGGACTAGTTTCGGTCAAAAAATCAAATTAAATCGGGAATTGTTCGAAATGCTACGAAACTTTTCAGATCCTTTCTATATGTTACGAGGGAATGTTATGATGGAAGTCCATGCGAAAAGTTATCTTAAAATTAGATTCTATGAAACTCTTTTAAATACTAGTTTAGGTCAAAAAATCGTGGTATATTATGCACAATTTTATACTAGTTTTGGTGAAAAAATCAAATTAAATCGAGGATTGTTCGAAATGCTACGAAACATTTCAGATTTTCTCTATATGTTACGAGGGAATGTTATGATGGAAGTCCATGAAAAACATTTATCACAAAATTAGATTCTATGAAACTTTTTGAAATGCTAGTTTCGGTAAAAAAATCGTAGTATATAATACACAATTTTCTACTAGTTTCGGTCAAAAAATCAAATTAAATCGAGGATTGTTCGAAATGCTACGAAAATTTTCAGATCCTTTCTATATGTTTCGAGGGAATGTTATGATGGAAGTCCATGCAAAAATTATCTTAAAATTAGATTCTATGAAACTTTTTTAAAAGCTAGTTTCAGGCAAAAAATCGTAGTGTATTATACATAATTTTGTAGCAGTTTCGGTAAAAATATCAAATTACATCGAGGATTGCTCGAAATGCTACGAAACTTTTCAGATCCTTTCTATATCTTAAGAGGGAATGTTATGATGGAAGTCCATGCAAAAAATTATCTTAAAATTAGATTCTATGTAAATTTTTGAAATACTAGTTTATGTAAAAAAATCGTAGTATATTATGCACAAGTTTATACTAGTTTCGGTCAAAAAATCAAATTAAATCGAGGATTGTTCGAAATGCTACGAAACTTTATAGATCCTTTGTATATGTTACGAGGGAATGTTATGATGGAAGTCCATGCAAAAAATTATCTTAAAATTAGGTTCTATGAAACTTTTTGAAATACTAGTTTAGGTCAAAAAATCGTAGTATATTATGCACAATTTTATACTAGTTTCGGTCAAAAAATCAAATTAAATCGAGGATTGTTCGAAATGCTACGAAACTTTTCAGATTCTCTATATATGTTACGAGGGAATGTTATGATGTAAGTCCATGAAATTTTTTTATCAAAAAATTAGATTTTATGAAACTTTTTGAAATGCTAGTTTCGGTCAAAAAATCGTAGTATATAATACACAATTTTGTACTAGTTTCGGTCAAAAAATCAAATTAAATCGAGGATTCTTTGAAATGCTACGAAACTTTTCAGATCCTTTATATATGTTACGAGGGACTGTTATGATGGAAGTCCATGCAAAAGTTATCTTAAAATTAGATTCTATGAAACTTTTTGAAATGCTAGTTTCGGTCAAAAAAACATAGTATATTATACACAATTTTGTACTAGTTTCGGTCAAAAAATCAAATTAAATCGGGAATTGTTCGAAATGCTACGAAACTTTTCAGATCCTTTCTATATGTTACGAGGGAATGTTATGATGGAAGTCCATGCGAAAAGTTATCTTAAAATTAGATTCTATGAAACTCTTTTAAATACTAGTTTAGGTCAAAAAATTGTAGTATATTATGCACAATTTTATACTAGTTTTGGTCAAAAAATCAAATTAAATCGAGGATTGTTCGAAATGCTACGAAACTTTTCAGATCCTTTCTATATGTTACGAGGGAATGTTATGATGGAATCCATGCAAAAATTATCTTAAAATTAGATTCTATGAAACTTTTTGAAATGCTAGTTTCGTTCAAAAAATCGTAGTATATTATACATAATTTTGTAGCAGTTTAGGTAAAAAAATCAAATTAAATCGAGGATTTCTCGAAATGCTACGAAACTTTTCAGATCCTTTCTATATCTTAAGAGGGAATGTTAAGATGGAAGTCCATGCAAAAAATTATCTTAAAATTAGATTCTATGAAAATTTTTTAAATACTAGTTTATGTCAAAAAATCGTAGTATATTGTGCACAAGTTTATACTAGTTTCGGTCAAAAAATCAAATTAAATTGAGGATTGTTCGAAATGCTACGAAACTTTATAGATCCTTTGTATATGTTACAAGAGAATGTTATGATGGAAGTCGATGCAAAAAATTATCTTTAAATTAGGTTCTATGAAACTTTTTGAAATACTAGTTTAGGTCAAAAAATCGTAGTATATTATGCACAATTTTATACTAGTTTCGGTCAAAAAATCAAATTAAATCGAGGATTGTTCTAAATGCTACGAAACTTTTCAGATTCTCTATATATGTTACGAGGGAATGTTATGATGGAAGTCCATGAAATTTTTTAATCATAAATTAGATTTTATGAAACTTTTTGAAATGCTAGTTTCGGTCAAAAAATCATAGTATATAATACACAATTTTGTACTAGTTTCGGTCAAAAAATCAAATTGAATCGAGGATTGTTCGAAATGCTACGAAACTTTTCAGATCCTTTTTATATGTTACGAGGGAATTTTATGATGGAAGTCCATGCAAAAGTTATCTTAAAATTAGATTCTATGAAACTTTTTAAAATGCTAGTTTCGGTCAAAAAAACATAGTATATTATACACAATTTTGTACTAGTTTCGGTCAAAAAATCAAATTAAATCGGGAATTGTTCGAAATGCTACGAAACTTTTCAGATCCTTTCTATATGTTACGAGGGAATGTTATGATGGAAGTCCATGCGAAAAGTTATCCTAAAATTAGATTCTATGAAACTCTTTTAAATACTAGTTTAGGTCAAAAAATTGTAGTATATTATGCACAATTTTATACTAGTTTTGGTCAAAAAATCACATTAAATCGAGGATTGTTCGAAATGCTACGAAACTTTTCAGATCCTTTCTATATGTTACGAGGGAATGTTATGATGGAATCCATGCAAAAATTATCTTAAAATTAGATTCTATGAAACTTTTTGAAATGCTAGTTTCGGTCAAAAAATCGTAGTATATTATACATAATTTTGTAGCAGTTTAGGTAAAAAAATCAAATTAAATCGAGGATTGCTCGAAATGCTACGAAACTTTTCAGATCCTTTCTATATCTTAAGAGGGAATGTTATGATGGAAGTCCATGCAAAAAATTATCTTAAAATTATGTTCTATGAAACTTTTTAAAATACTAGTTTATGTCAAAAGATCGTAGTATATTATGCACAAGTTTATACTAGTTTCGGTCAAAAAATCAAATTAAATCGAGGATTATTCGAAATGCTACGAAACTTTATAGATCCTTTGTATATGTTACAAGGGAATGTTATGATGGAAGTCCATGCAAAAAATTATCTTAAAATTATGTTCTATGAAACTTTTTAAAATACTAGTTTAGGTCAAAAAATCGTAGTATATTATGCACAATTTTATACTAGTTTCGGTCAAAAAATCAAATTAAATCGAGGATTGTTCGAAATGCTACGAAACTTTTCAGATTCTCTATATATGTTACGAGGGAATGTTATGATGGAAGTCCATGAAATTTTTTAATCAAAAAATTAGATTTTATGAAACATTTTGAAATGCTAATTTCGGTCAAAAAATTGTAGTATATGATACACAATTTTGTACTAGTTTCGGTCAAAAAATCAAATTGAATCGAGGATTGTTCGAAATGCTACGAAACTTTTCAGATCCTTTCTATATGTTACGAGGGAATGTTATGATGGAAGTCCATGCAAAAGTTATCTTAAAATTAGATTCTATGAAACTTTTTGAAATGCTAGTTTCGGTCAAAAAATCGTAGTATATTATACATAATTTTGTAGCAGTTTAGGTAAAAAAATCAAATTAAATCGAGGATTGCTCGAAATGCTACGAAACTTTTCAGATCCTTTCTATATCTTAAGAGGGAATGTTATGATGGAAGTCCATGCAAAAAATTATCTTAAAATTAGATTCTATGTAAATTTTTGAAATACTAGTTTATGTCAAAAGATCGTAGTATATTATGCACAAGTTTATACTAGTTTCGGTCAAAAAATCAAATTAAATCGAGGATTATTCGAAATGCTACGAAACTTTATAGATCCTTTGTATATGTTACAAGGGAATGTTATGATGGAAGTCCATGCAAAAAATTATCTTAAAATTAGGTTCTATGAAACGTTTTAAAATACTAGTTTAGGTCAAAAAATCGTAGTATATTATGCACAATTTTATACTAGTTTCGGTCAAAAAATCAAATTAAATCGAGGATTGTTCGAAATGCTACGAAACTTTTCAGATCCTTTCTATATGTTACGAGGGAATGTTATGATGGAAGTCCATGCGAAAAGTTATCTTAAAATTAGATTCTATGAAACTCTTTTAAATACTAGTTTAGGTCAAAAAATTGTAGTATATTATGCACAATTTTATACTAGTTTTGGTCAAAAAATCAAATTAAATCGAGGATTGTTCGAAATGCTACGAAACTTTTCAGATCCTTTCTATATGTTACGAGGGAATGTTATGATGGAATCCATGCAAAAATTATCTTAAAATTAGATTCTATGAAACTTTTTGAAATGCTAGTTTCGGTCAAAAAATCGTAGTATATTATACATAATTTTGTAGCAGTTTAGGTAAAAAAATCAAATTAAATCGAGGATTGCTCGAAATGCTACGAAACTTTTCAGATCCTTTCTATATCTTAAGAGGGAATGTTATGATGGAAGTCCATGCAAAAAATTATCTTAAAATTAGATTCTATGTAAATTTTTGAAATACTAGTTTATGTCAAAAGATCGTAGTATATTATGCACAAGTTTATACTAGTTTCGGTCAAAAAATCAAATTAAATCGAGGATTATTCGAAATGCTACGAAACTTTATAGATCCTTTGTATATGTTACAAGGGAATGTTATGATGGAAGTCCATGCAAAAAATTATCTTAAAATTATGTTCTATGAAACTTTTTAAAATACTAGTTTAGGTCAAAAAATCGTAGTATATTATGCACAATTTTATACTAGTTTCGGTCAAAAAATCAAATTAAATCGAGGATTGTTCGAAATGCTACGAAACTTTTCAGATTCTCTATATATGTTACGAGGGAATGTTATGATGGAAGTCCATGAAATTTTTTAATCAAAAAATTAGATTTTATGAAACATTTTGAAATGCTAATTTCGGTCAAAAAATTGTAGTATATGATACACAATTTTGTACTAGTTTCGGTCAAAAAATCAAATTGAATCGAGGATTGTTCGAAATGCTACGAAACTTTTCAGATCCTTTCTATATGTTACGAGGGAATGTTATGATGGAAGTCCATGCAAAAGTTATCTTAAAATTAGATTCTATGAAACTTTTTGAAATGCTAGTTTCGGTCAAAAAATCGTAGTATATTATACATAATTTTGTAGCAGTTTAGGTAAAAAAATCAAATTAAATCGAGGATTGCTCGAAATGCTACGAAACTTTTCAGATCCTTTCTATATCTTAAGAGGGAATGTTATGATGGAAGTCCATGCAAAAAATTATCTTAAAATTAGATTCTATGTAAATTTTTGAAATACTAGTTTATGTCAAAAGATCGTAGTATATTATGCACAAGTTTATACTAGTTTCGGTCAAAAAATCAAATTAAATCGAGGATTATTCGAAATGCTACGAAACTTTATAGATCCTTTGTATATGTTACAAGGGAATGTTATGATGGAAGTCCATGCAAAAAATTATCTTAAAATTAGGTTCTATGAAACTTTTTAAAATACTAGTTTAGGTCAAAAAATCGTAGTATATTATGCACAATTTTATACTAGTTTCGGTCAAAAAATCAAATTAAATCGAGGATTGTTCGAAATGCTACGAAACTTTTCAGATCCTTTCTATATGTTATGAGGGAATGTTATGATGGAATCCATGCAAAAATTATATTAAAATTAGATTCTATGAAAATTTTTGAAATGCTAGTTTCGTTCAAAAAATCGTAGTATATTATACATAATTTTGTAGCAGTTTAGGTAAAAAAATCAAATTAAATCGAGGATTGCTCGAAATGCTACGAAACTTTTCAGATCCTTTCTATATCTTAAGAGGGAATGTTATGATGGAAGTCCATGCAAAAAATTATCTTAAAATTAGATTCTATGAAATTTTTTGAAATACTAGTTTATGTCAAAAAATCGTAGTATATTATGCACAAGTTTATACTAGTTTCGCTCAAAAAATCAAATTAAATTGAGGATTGTTCGAAATGCTACGAAACTTTATAGATCCTTTGTATATGTTACAAGGGAATGTTATGATGGAAGTCGATGCAAAAAATTATCTTTAAATTAGGTTCTATGAAACTTTTTGAAATACTAGTTTAGGTCAAAAAATCGAAGTATATTATGCACAATTTTATACTAGTTTCGGTCAAAAAATCAAATTAAATCGAGGATTGTTCTAAATTCTACGAAACTTTTCAGATCCTTTCTATATGTTACGAGGGAATGTTATGATGGAATCCATGCAAAAATTATCTTAAAATTAGATTCTGTGAAACTTTTTGAAATGCTAGTTTCGTTCAAAAAATCGTAGTATATTATACATAATTTTGTAGCAGTTTAGGTAAAAAAATCAAATTAAATCGAGGATTGCTCGAAATGCTACGAAACTTTTCAGATCCTTTCTATATCTTAAGAGGGAATGTTATGATGGGAGTCCATGCAAAAAATTATCTTAAAATTAGATTCTATGAAAATTTTTGAAATACTAGTTTATGTCAAAAAATCGTAGTATATTATGCACAAGTTTATACTAGTTTCGCTCAAAAAATCAAATTAAATCGAGGATTGTTCTAAATGCTACGAAACTTTTCAGATTCTCTATATATGTTACGAGGGACTGTTATGATGGAAGTCCATGCAAAAGTTATCTTAAAATTAGATTCTATGAAACTTTTTGAAATGCTAGTTTCGGTCAAAAAAACGTAGTATATTATACACAATTTTGTACTAGTTTCGGTCAAAAAATCAAATTAAATCGGGAATTGTTCGAAATGCTACGAAACTTTTCAGATCCTTTCTATATGTTACGAGGGAATGTTATGATGGAATTCCATGCAAAAAGTTATCTTGAAATTAGATTCTATAAAACTCTTTTAAATACTAGTTTAGGTCAAAAAATCGTAGTAAATTATGCACAATTTTATACTAGTTTTGGTCAAAAAATCAAATTAAATCGAGGATTGTTCGAAATGCTACGAAACATTTCAGATTCTCTCTATATGTTACGAGGGAATGTTATGATGGAAGTCCATGAAAAACATTTATCACAAAATTAGATTCTATGAAACTTTTTGAAATGCTAGTTTCGGTAAAAAAAATCGTAGTATATAATACACAATTTTCTACTAGTTTCGGTCAAAAAATCAAATTAAATCGAGGATTGTTCGAAATGCTACGAAACTTTTCAGATCCTTTCTATATGTTACGAGGGAATGTTATGATGGAAGTCCATGCAAAAATTATCTTAAAATTAGATTCTATGAAACTTTTTGAAAAGCTAGTTTCGGTCAAAAAATCGTAGTATATTATACATAATTTTGTAGCAGTTTCGGTAAAAATATCAAATTAAATCGAGGATTGCTCGAAATGCTACGAAACTTTTCAGATCCTTTCTATATCTTAAGAGGGAATGTTATGATGGAAGTCCATGCAAAAAAATATCTTAAAATTAGATTCTATGTAAATTTTTGAAATACTAGTTTATGTAAAAAAAATCGTAGTATATTATGCACAAGTTTATACTAGTTTCGGTCAAAAAATCAAATTAAATCGAGGATTGTTCGAAATGCTACGAAATTTATAGATCCTTTGTATATGTTACGAGGGAATGTTATGATGGAAGTCCATGCAAAAAATTATCTTAAAATTAGGTTCTATGAAACTTTTTAAAATACTAGTTTAGGTCAAAAAATCGTAGTATATTATGCACAATTTTATACTAGTTTCGGTCAAAAAATCAAATTAAATTGAGGATTGTTCGAAATGCTACGAAACTTTTCAGATTCTCTATATATGTTACGAGGGAATGTTATGATGGAAGTCCATGAAATTTTTTAATCATAAATTAGATTTTATGAAACTTTTTGAAATGCTAGTTTCGGTCAAAAAATCGTAGTATATAATACACTATTTTGTACTAGTTTCGGTCAAAAAATCAAATTGAATCGAGGATTGTTCGAAATGCTACGAAACTTTTCAGATCCTTTCTATATGTTACGAAGGAATGTTATGATGGAAGTCCATGCAAAAGTTATCTTAAAATTAGATTCTATGAAACTTTTTAAAATGCTAGTTTCGGTCAAAAAAACATAGTATATTATACACAATTTTCTACTAGTTTCGGTCAAAAAATCAAATTAAATCGGGAATTGTTCGAAATGCTACGAAACTTTTCAGATCCTTTCTATATGTTACGAGGGAATGTTATGATGGAAGTCCATGCGAAACGTTATCTTAAAATTAGATTCTATGGAACTCTTTTAAATACTAGTTTAGGTCAAAAAATTGTAGTATATTATGCACAATTTTATACTAGTTTTGGTCAAAAAATCAAATTAAATCGAGGATTGTTCGAAATGCTACGAAACTTTTTAGATCCTTTCTATATGTTACGAGGGAATGTTATGATGGAATCCATGCAAAAATTATCTTAAAATTAGATTCTATGAAACTTTTTGAAATGCTAGTTTCGGTCAAAAAATCGTAGTATATTATACATAATTTTGTAGCAGTTTAGGTAAAAAAATCAAATTAAATCGAGGATTGCTCGAAATGCTACGAAACTTTTCAGATCCTTTCTATATCTTAAGAGGGAATGTTATGATGGAAGTCCATGCAAAAAATTATCTTAAAATTAGATTCTATGAAATTTTTTTGAAATACTAGTTTATGTCAAAAGATCGTAGTATATTATGCACAAGTTTATACTAGTTTCGGTCAAAAAATCAAATTAAATCGAGGATTATTCGAAATGCTACGAAACTTTATAGATCCTTTGTATAAGTTACAAGGGAATGTTATGATGGAAGTCCATGCAAAAATTATCTTAAAATTAGGTTCTATGAAACTTTTTAAAATACTAGTTTAGGTCAAAAAATCGTAGTATATTATGCACAATTTTATACTAGTTTCGGTCAAAAAATCAAATTAAATCGAGGATTATTCGAAATGCTACGAAACTTTTCAGATTCTCTATATATGTTACGAGGGAATGTTATGATGGAAGTCCATGAAATTTTTTAATCAAAAAATTAGATTTTATGAAACTTTTTGAAATGCTAGTTTCGGTCAAAAACTCGTAGTATATAATACACAATTTTGTACTAGTTTCAGTCAAAAAATCAAATTGAATCGAGGATTGTTCGAAATGCTACGAAACTTTTCAGATCCTTTCTATATGTTACGAGGGAATGTTATGATGGAAGTCCATGCAAAAGTTATCTTAAAATTAGATTCTATGAAACTTTTTAAAATGCTAGTTTCGGTCAAAAAAACATAGTATATTATACACAATTTTGTACTAGTTTCGGTCAAAAAATCAAATTAAATCGGGAATTGTTCGAAATGCTACGAAACTTTTCAGATCCTTTCTATATGTTACGAGGGAATGTTATGATGGAAGTCCATGCGAAAAGTTATCTTAAAATTAGATTCTATGGAACTCTTTTAAATACTAGTTTAGGTCAAAAAATTGTAGTATATTATGTACAATTTTATACTAGTTTTGGTCAAAAAATCAAATTAAATCGAGGATTGTTCGAAATGCTACGAAAATTTTCAGATCTTTTCTATATGTTACGAGGGAATGTTATGATGGAATCCATGCAAAAATTATCTTAAAATTAGATTCTATGAAACTTTTTGAAATGCTAGTTTCGGTCAAAAAATCGTAGTATATTATACATAATTTTGTAGCAGTTTAGGTAAAAAAAATCAAATTAAATCGAGGATTGCTCGAAATGCTACGAAACTTTTCAGATCCTTTCTATATCTTAAGAGGGAATGTTATGATGGAAGTCCATGCAAAAAATTATCTTAAAATTAGATTCTATAAAATTTTTTGAAATACTAGTTTATGTCAAAAGATCGTAGTATATTATGCACAAGTTTATACTAGTTTCGGCCAAAAAATCAAATTAAATCGAGGATTATTCGAAATGCTACGAAACTTTATAGATCCTTTGTATAAGTTACAAGGGAATGTTATGATGGAAGTCCATGCAAAAAATTATCTTAAAATTAGGTTCTATGAAACTTTTTAAAATACTAGTTTAGGTCAAAAAATCGTAGTATATTATGCACAATTTTATACTAGTTTCGGTCAAAAAATCAAATTAAATCGAGGATTGTTCGAAATGCTACGAAACTTTTCAAATTCTCTATATATGTTACGAGGGAATGTTATGATGGAAGTCCATGAAATTTTTTAATCAAAAAATTAGATTTTATGAAACTTTTTGAAATGCTAGTTTCGGTCAAAAAATCGTAGTATATAATACACAATTTTGTACTAGTTTCGGTCAAAAAATCAAATTAAATCGAGGATTCTTCGAAATGCTACGAAACATTTCAGATCCTTTCTATATGTTACGAGTGACTATTATGATGGAAGTCCATGCAAAAGTTATCTTAAAATTAGATTCTATGAAACTTTTTGAAATGCTAGTTTCGGTCAAAAAAACATAGAATATTATACACAATTTTGTACTAGTTTCGGTCAAAAAATCAAATTAAATCGGGAATTGTTCGAAATGCTACGAAACTTTTCAGATCCTTTCTATATGTTACGAGGGAATGTTATGATGGAAGTCCATGCGAAAAGTTATCTTAAAATTAGATTCTATGAAACTCTTTTAAACACTAGTTTAGGTCAAAAAATTGTAGTATATTATGCACAATTTTATACTAGTTTTGGTCAAAAAATCAAATTAAATCGAGGATTGTTCGAAATGCTACGAAACTTTTCAGATCCTTTCTATATGTTTCGAGGGAATGTTATGATGGAATTCCATGCAAAAAGTTATCTTAAAATTAGATTCTATGAAACTCTTTTAAATACTAGTTTAGGTCAAAAAATCGTAGTATATTATGCACAATTTTATACTAGTTTTGGTCAAAAAATCAAATTAAATCGAGGATTGTTCGAAATGCTACGAAACATTTCAGATTCTCTCTATATGTTACGAGGGAATGTTATGATGGAAGTCCATGAAAAACATTTATCACAAAATTAGATTCTATGAAACTTTTTGAAATGCTAGTTTCGGTAAAAAAAATCGTAGTATATAATACACAATTTTCTACTAGTTTCGGTCAAAAAATCAAATTAAATCGAGGATTGTTCGAAATGCTACGAAACTTTTCAGATCCTTTCTATATGTTACGAGGGAATGTTGTGATGGAAGTCCATGCAAAAATTATCTTAAAATTAGATTCTATGAAACTTTTTAAAAAGCTAGTTTCGGTCAAAAAATCGTAGTATATTATACATAATTTTGTAGCAGTTTCTGTAAAAATATCAAATTAAATCGAGGATTGCTCGAAATGCTACGAAACTTTTCAGATCCTTTATTTATCTTAAGAGGGAATGTTATGATGGAAGTCCATGCAAAAAATTATCTTAAAATTAGATTCTATGTAAATTTTTGAAATACTCGTTTATGTAAATAAATCGTAGTATATTATGCACAAGTTTATACTAGTTTCGGTCAAAAAATCAAATTAAATCGAGGATTGTTCGAAATGCTACGAAACTTTATAGATCCTTTGTATATGTTACGAGGGAATGTTATGATGGAAGTCCATGCAAAAAATTATCTTAAAATTAGGTTCTATGAAACTTTTTAAAATACTAGTTTAGGTCAAAAAATCGTAGTATATTATGCACAATTTTATACTAGTTTCGGTCAAAAAATCAAATTAAATCGAGGATTGTTCGAAATGCTACGAAACTTTTCAGATTCTCTATATATGTTACGAGGGAATGTTATGATGGAAGTCCATGAAATTTTTTAATCATAAATTAGATTTTATGAAACTTTTTGAAATGCTAGTTTCGGTCAAAAAATTGTAGTATATAATACACAATTTTGTACTAGTTTCGGTCAAAAAATCAAATTGAATCGAGGATTGTTCGAAATGCTACGAAACTTTTCAGATCCTTTCTATATGTTACGAGGGAATGTTATGATGGAAGTCCATGCAAAAGTTATCTTAAAATTAGATTCTATGAAACTTTTTAAAATGCTAGTTTCGGTCAAAAAAACATAGTATATTATACACAATTTTGTACTAGTTTCGGTCAAAAAATCAAATTAAATCGGGAATTGTTCGAAATGCTACGAAACTTTTCAGATCCTTTCTATATGTTACGAGGGAATGTTATGATGGAAGTCCATGCGAAAAGTTATCTTAAAATTAGATTCTATGAAACTCTTTTAAATACTAGTTTAGGTCAAAAAATTGTAGTATATTATGCACAATTTTATACTAGTTTTGGTCAAAAAATCAAATTAAATCGAGGATTGTTCGAAATGCTACGAAACTTTTCAGATCCTTTCTATATGTTACGAGGGAATGTTATGATGGAATCCATGCAAAAATTATCTTAAAATTAGATTCTATGAAACTTTTTGAAATGCTAGTTTCGGTCAAAAAATCGTAGTATATTATACATAATTTTGTAGCAGTTTAGGTAAAAAAATCAAATTAAATCGAGGATTGCTCGAAATGCTACGAAACTTTTCAGATCCTTTCTATATCTTAATAGGGAATGTTATGATGGAAGTCCATGCAAAAAATTATCCTAAAATTAGATTCTATGAAATTTTTTGAAATACTAGTTTATGTCAAAAGATCGTAGTATATTATGCACAATTTTATACTAGTTTTGGTCAAAAAATCAAATTAAATCGAGGATTATTCGAAATGCTACGAAACTTTATAGATCCTTTGTATATGTTACAAATGAATGTTATGATGGAAGTCCATGCAAAAAATTATCTTAAAATTAGGTTCTATGAAACTTTTTAAAATACTAGTTTAGGTCAAAAAATCGTAGTATATTATGCACAATTTTATACTAGTTTCGGTCAAAAAATCAAATTAAATCGAGGATTGTTCGAAATGCTACGAAACTTTTCAGATTCTCTATATATGTTACGAGGGAATGTTATGATGGAAGTCCATGAAATTTTTTAATCAAAAAATTAGATTTTATGAAACTTTTTGAAATGCTAGTTTCGGTCAAAAAATCGTAGTATATAATACACAATTTTGTACTAGTTTCGGTCAAAAAATCAAATTGAATCGAGGATTGTTCGAAATGCTACGAAACTTTTCAGATCCTTTCTATATGTTACGAGGGAATGTTATGATGGAAGTCCATGCAAAAGTTATCTTAAAATTATATTCTATGAAACTTTTTGAAATGCTAGTTTCGGTCAAAAAAACATAGTATATTATACACAATTTTGTACTAGTTTCGGTCAAAAAATCAAATTAAATCGGGAATTGTTCAAAATGCTACGAAACTTTTCAGATCCTTTCTATATGTTACGAGGGAATGTTATGATGGATGTCCATGCGAAAAGTTATCTTAAAATTAGATTCTATGAAACTCTTTTAAATACTAGTTTAGGTCAAAAAATTGTAGTATATTATGCACAATTTTATACTAGTTTTGGTCAAAAAATCAAATTAAATCGAGGATTGTTCGAAATGCTACGAAACTTTTCAGATCCTTTCTATATGTTACGAGGGAATGTTATGATGGAATCCATGCAAAAATTATCTTAAAATTAGATTCTATGAAACTTTTTGAAATGCTAGTTTCGGTCAAAAAATCGTAGTATATTATACATAATTTTGTAGCAGTTTAGGTAAAAAAATCAAATTAAATCGAGGATTGCTCGAAATGCTACGAAACTTTTCAGATCCTTTCTATATCTTAATAGGGAATGTTATGATGGAAGTCCATGCAAAAAATTATCCTAAAATTAGATTCTATGAAATTTTTTGAAATACTAGTTTATGTCAAAAGATCGTAGTATATTATGCACAATTTTATACTAGTTTTGGTCAAAAAATCAAATTAAATCGAGGATTATTCGAAATGCTACGAAACTTTATAGATCCTTTGTATATGTTACAAATGAATGTTATGATGGAAGTCCATGCAAAAAATTATCTTAAAATTAGGTTCTATGAAACTTTTTAAAATACTAGTTTAGGTCAAAAAATCGTAGTATATTATGCACAATTTTATACTAGTTTCGGTCAAAAAATCAAATTAAATCGAGGATTGTTCGAAATGCTACGAAACTTTTCAGATTCTCTATATATGTTACGAGGGAATGTTATGATGGAAG
The DNA here is from genome assembly GCA_963966055.1 of Lathyrus aphaca. Taxonomy (NCBI): domain Eukaryota; kingdom Viridiplantae; phylum Streptophyta; class Magnoliopsida; order Fabales; family Fabaceae; genus Lathyrus; species Lathyrus aphaca. Next base: position 15,544,225 of record OZ014522.1, read on the forward strand.
TCCATGAAATTTTTTAATCAAAAAATTAGATTTTATGAAACTTTTTGAAATGCTAGTTTCGGTCAAAAAATCGTAGTATATAATACACAATTTTGTACTAGTTTCGGTCAAAAAATCAAATTGAATCGAGGATTGTTCGAAATGCTACGAAACTTTTCAGATCCTTTCTATATGTTACGAGGGAATGTTATGATGGAAGTCCATGCAAAAGTTATCTTAAAATTATATTCTATGAAACTTTTTGAAATGCTAGTTTCGGTCAAAAAAACATAGTATATTATACACAATTTTGTACTAGTTTCGGTCAAAAAATCAAATTAAATCGGGAATTGTTCAAAATGCTACGAAACTTTTCAGATCCTTTCTATATGTTACGAGGGAATGTTATGATGGATGTCCATGCGAAAAGTTATCTTAAAATTAGATTCTATGAAACTCTTTTAAATACTAGTTTAGGTCAAAAAATTGTAGTATATTATGCACAATTTTATACTAGTTTTGGTCAAAAAATCAAATTAAATCGAGGATTGTTCGAAATGCTACGAAACTTTTCAGATCCTTTCTATATGTTACGAGGGAATGTTATGATGGAATTCCATGCAAAAAGTTATCTTAAAATTAGATTCTATGAAACTCTTTTAAATACTAGTTTAGGTCAAAAAATCGTAGTATATTATGCACAATTTTATACTAGTTTTGGTCAAAAAATCAAATTAAATCGAGGATTGTTCGAAATGCTACGAAACATTTCAGATTCTCTCTATATGTTACGAGGGAATGTTATGATGGAAGTCCATGAAAAACATTTATCACAAAATTAGATTCTATGAAACTTTTTGAAATGCTAGTTTCGGTAAAAAAAATCGTAGTATATAATACACAATTTTCTACTAGTTTCGGTCAAAAAATCAAATTAAATCGAGGATTGTTCGAAATGCTACGAAACTTTTCAGATCCTTTCTATATGTTACGATGGAATGTTATGATGGAAGTCCATGCAAAAATTATCTTAAAATTAGATTCTATGAAACTTTTTGAAAAGCTAGTTTCGGTCAAAAAATAGTAGTATATTATACATAATTTTGTAGCAGTTTCGGTAAAAATATCAAATTAAATCGAGGATTGCTCGAAATGCTACGAAACTTTTCAGATCCTTTCTATATCTTAAGAGGGAATGTTATGATGGAAGTCCATGCAAAAAATTATCTTAAAATTAGATTCTATGTAAATTTTTGAAATACTAGTTTATGTAAATAAATCGTAGTATATTATGCACAAGTTTATACTAGTTTCGGTCAAAAAATCAAATTAAATCGAGGATTGTTCGAAATGCTACGAAACTTTATAGATCCTTTGTATATGTTACGAGGGAATGTTATGATGGAAGTCCATGCAAAAAATTATCTTAAAATTAGGTTCTATGAAACTTTTTAAAATACTAGTTTAGGTCAAAAAATTGTAGTATATTATGCACAATTTTATACTAGTTTCGGTCAAAAAATCAAATTAAATCGAGGATTGTTCGAAATGCTACGAAACTTTTCAGATTCTCTATATATGTTACGAGAGAATGTTATGATGGAAGTCCATGAAATTTTTTAATCAAAAAATTAGATTTTATGAAACTTTTTGAAATGCTAGTTTCGGTCAAAAAATCGTAGTATATAATACACAATTTTGTACTAGTTTCGGTCAAAAAATCAAATTGAATCGAGGATTGTTCGAAATGCTACGAAACTTTTCAGATCCTTTCTATATGTTACGAGGGAATGTTATGATGGAAGTCCATGCAAAAGTTATCTTAAAATTAGATTCTATGAAACTTTTTGAAATGCTAGTTTCGGTCAAAAAAACATAGTATATTATACACAATTTTGTACTAGTTTCGGTCAAAAAATCAAATTAAATCGGGAATTGTTCGAAATGCTACGAAACTTTTCAGATCCTTTCTATATGTTACGAGGGAATGTTATGATGGAAGTCCATGCGAAAAGTTATCTTAAAATTAGATTCTATGAAACTCTTTTAAATACTAGTTTAGGTCAAAAAATTGTAGTATATTATGCACAATTTTATACTAGTTTTGGTCAAAAAATCAAATTAAATCGAGGATTGTTCGAAATGCTACGAAACTTTTCAGATCCTTTCTATATGTTACGAGGGAATGTTATGATGGAAGTCCATGCAAAAATTATCTTAAAATTAGATTCTATGAAACTTTTTGAAAAGCTAGTTTCGGTCAAAAAATCGTAGTATATTATACATAATTTTGTGGCAGTTTCGGTAAAAATATCAAATTAAATCGAGGATTGCTCGAAATGCTACGAAACTTTTCAGATCCTTTCTATATCTTAAGAGGGAATGTTATGATGGAAGTCCATGCAAAAAATTATCTTAAAATTAGATTCTATGTAAATTTTTGAAATACTAGTTTATGTAAAAAAATCGTAGTATATTATGCACAAGTTTACACTAGTTTCGGTCAAAAAATCAAATTAAATCGAGGATTGTTCGAAATGCTACGAAACTTTATAGATCCTTTGTATATGTTACGAGGGAATGTTATGATGGAAGTCCATGCAAAAAATTATCTTAAAATTAGGTTCTATGAAACTTTTTAAAATACTAGTTTAGGTCAAAAAATCGTAGTATTTTATGCACAATTTTATACTAGTTTCGGTCAAAAAATCAAATTAAATCGAGGATTGTTCGAAATGCTACGAAACTTTTCAGATTCTCTATATATGTTACGAGGGAATGTTATGATGGAAGTCCATGAAATTTTTTAATCATAAATTAGATTTTATGAAACTTTTTGAAATGCTAGTTTCGGTCAAAAAATCGTAGTATATAATACACAATTTTGTACTAGTTTCGGTCAAAAAATCAAATTGAATCGAGGATTGTTCGAAATGCTACGAAACTTTTCAGATCCTTGCTATATGTTACGAGGGAATGTTATGATGGAAGTCCATGCAAAAGTTATCTTAAAATTAGATTCTATGAAACTTTTTAAAATGCTAGTTTCGGTCAAAAAAACATAGTATATGATACACAATTTTGTACTAGTTTCGGTCAAAAAATCAAATTAAATCGGGAATTGTTCGAAATGCTACGTAACTTTTCAGATCCTTTCTATATGTTACGAGGGAATGTTATGATGGAAGTCCATGCGAAAAGTTATCTTAAAATTAGATTCTATGAAACTCTTTTAAATACTAGTTTAGGTCAAAAAATTGTAGTATATTATGCACAATTTTATACTAGTTTTGGTCAAAAAATCAAATTAAATCGAGGATTGTTCGAAATGCTACGAAACTTTTCAGATCCTTTCTATATGTTACGAGGGAATGTTATAATGGAAGTCCATGCAAAAATTATCTTAAAATTAGATTCTATGAAACTTTTTGAAATGCTAGTTTCGGTCAAAAAATCGTAGTATATTATACATAATTTTGTAGCAGTTTAGGTAAAAAAATCAAATTAAATCGAGGATTGCTCGAAATGCTACGAAACTTTTCAGATCCTTTCTATATCTTAAGAGGGAATGTTATGATGGAAGTCCATGCAAAAAATTATCCTAAAATTAGATTCTATGAAATTTTTTGAAATACTAGTTTATGTCAAAAGATCGTAGTATATTATGCACAAGTTTATACTAGTTTCGGTCAAAAAATCAAATTAAATCGAGGATTATTCGAAATGCTACGAAACTTAATAGATCCTTTGTATATGTTACAAATGAATGTTATTATGGAAGTCCATGCAAAAAATTATCTTAAAATTAGGTTCTATGAAACTTTTTAAAATACTAGTTTAGGACAAAAAATCGTAGTATATTATGCACAATTTTATACTAGTTTCGGTCAAAAAATCAAATTAAATCGAGGATTGTTCGAAATGCTACGAAACTTTTCAGATTCTCTATATATGTTACGAGGGAATGTTATGATGGAAGTCCATGAAATTTTTTAATCAAAAAATTAGATTTTATGAAACTTTTTGAAATGCTAGTTTCGGTCAAAAAATCGTAGTATATAATACACAATTTTGTACTAGTTTCGGTCAAAAAATCAAATTGAATCGAGGATTGTTCGAAATGCTACGAAACTTTTCAGATCCTTTCTATATGTTACGAGGGAATGTTATGATGGAAGTCCATGCAAAAGTTATCTTAAAATTAGATTCTATGAAACTTTTTGAAATGCTAGTTTCGGTCAAAAAAACATAGTATATTATACACAATTTTGTACTAGTTTCGGTCAAAAAATCAAATTAAATCGGGAATTGTTCGAAATGCTACGAAACTTTTCAGATCCTTTCTATATGTTACGAGGGAATGTTATGATGGAAGTCCATGCGAAAAGTTATCTTAAAATTAGATTCTATGAAACTCTTTTAAATACTAGTTTAGGTCAAAAAATTGTAGTATATTATGCACAATTTTATACTAGTTTTGGTCAAAAAATCAAATTAAATCGAGGATTGTTCGAAATGCTACGAAACTTTTCAGATCCTTTCTATATGTTACGAGGGAATGTTATGATGGAAGTCCATGCAAAAATTATCTTAAAATTAGATTCTATGAAACTTTTTGAAAAGCTAGTTTCGGTCAAAAAATCGTAGTATATTATACATAATTTTGTGGCAGTTTCGGTAAAAATATCAAATTAAATCGAGGATTGCTCGAAATGCTACGAAACTTTTCAGATCCTTTCTATATCTTAAGAGGGAATGTTATGATGGAAGTCCATGCAAAAAATTATCTTAAAATTAGATTCTATGTAAATTTTTGAAATACTAGTTTATGTAAAAAAATCGTAGTATATTATGCACAAGTTTACACTAGTTTCGGTCAAAAAATCAAATTAAATCGAGGATTGTTCGAAATGCTACGAAACTTTATAGATCCTTTGTATATGTTACGAGGGAATGTTATGATGGAAGTCCATGCAAAAAATTATCTTAAAATTAGGTTCTATGAAACTTTTTAAAATACTAGTTTAGGTCAAAAAATCGTAGTATTTTATGCACAATTTTATACTAGTTTCGGTCAAAAAATCAAATTAAATCGAGGATTGTTCGAAATGCTACGAAACTTTTCAGATTCTCTATATATGTTACGAGGGAATGTTATGATGGAAGTCCATGAAATTTTTTAATCATAAATTAGATTTTATGAAACTTTTTGAAATGCTAGTTTCGGTCAAAAAATCGTAGTATATAATACACAATTTTGTACTAGTTTCGGTCAAAAAATCAAATTGAATCGAGGATTGTTCGAAATGCTACGAAACTTTTCAGATCCTTGCTATATGTTACGAGGGAATGTTATGATGGAAGTCCATGCAAAAGTTATCTTAAAATTAGATTCTATGAAACTTTTTAAAATGCTAGTTTCGGTCAAAAAAACATAGTATATGATACACAATTTTGTACTAGTTTCGGTCAAAAAATCAAATTAAATCGGGAATTGTTCGAAATGCTACGTAACTTTTCAGATCCTTTCTATATGTTACGAGGGAATGTTATGATGGAAGTCCATGCGAAAAGTTATCTTAAAATTAGATTCTATGAAACTCTTTTAAATACTAGTTTAGGTCAAAAAATTGTAGTATATTATGCACAATTTTATACTAGTTTTGGTCAAAAAATCAAATTAAATCGAGGATTGTTCGAAATGCTACGAAACTTTTCAGATCCTTTCTATATGTTACGAGGGAATGTTATGATGGAAGTCCATGCAAAAATTATCTTAAAATTAGATTCTATGAAACTTTTTGAAATGCTAGTTTCGGTCAAAAAATCGTAGTATATTATACATAATTTTGTAGCAGTTTAGGTAAAAAAATCAAATTAAATCGAGGATTGCTCGAAATGCTACGAAACTTTTCAGATCCTTTCTATATCTTAAGAGGGAATGTTATGATGGAAGTCCATGCAAAAAATTATCCTAAAATTAGATTCTATGAAATTTTTTGAAATACTAGTTTATGTCAAAAGATCGTAGTATATTATGCACAAGTTTATACTAGTTTCGGTCAAAAAATCAAATTAAATCGAGGATTATTCGAAATGCTACGAAACTTAATAGATCCTTTGTATATGTTACAAATGAATGTTATTATGGAAGTCCATGCAAAAAATTATCTTAAAATTAGGTTCTATGAAACTTTTTAAAATACTAGTTTAGGACAAAAAATCGTAGTATATTATGCACAATTTTATACTAGTTTCGGTCAAAAAATCAAATTAAATCGAGGATTGTTCGAAATGCTACGAAACTTTTCAGATTCTCTATATATGTTACGAGGGAATGTTATGATGGAAGTCCATGAAATTTTTTAATCAAAAAATTAGATTTTATGAAACTTTTTGAAATGCTAGTTTCGGTCAAAAAATCGTAGTATATAATACACAATTTTGTACTAGTTTCGGTCAAAAAATCAAATTGAATCGAGGATTGTTCGAAATGCTACGAAACTTTTCAGATCCTTTCTATATGTTACGAGGGAATGTTATGATGGAAGTCCATGCAAAAGTTATCTTAAAATTATATTCTATGAAACTTTTTGAAATGCTAGTTTCGGTCAAAAAAACATAGTATATTATACACAATTTTGTACTAGTTTCGGTCAAAAAATCAAATTAAATCGGGAATTGTTCGAAATGCTACGAAACTTTTCAGATCCTTTCTATATGTTACGAGGGAATGTTATGATGGAAGTCCATGCGAAAAGTTATCTTAAAATTAGATTCTATGAAACTCTTTTAAATACTAGTTTAGGTCAAAAAATTGTAGTATATTATGCACAATTTTATACTAGTTTTGGTCAAAAAATCAAATTAAATCGAGGATTGTTCGAAATGCTACGAAACTTTTCAGATCCTTTCTATATGTTACGAGGGAATGTTATGATGGAATTCCATGCAAAAAGTTATCTTAAAATTAGATTCTATGAAACTCTTTTAAATACTAGTTTAGGTCAAAAAATCGTAGTATATTATGCACAATTTTATACTAGTTTTGGTCAAAAAATCAAATTAAATCGAGGATTGTTCGAAATGCTACGAAACATTTCAGATTCTCTCTATATGTTACGAGGGAATGTTATGATGGAAGTCCATGAAAAACATTTATCAAAAAATTAGATTCTATGAAACTTTTTGAAATGCTAGTTTCGGTAAAAAAAATCGTAGTATATAATACACAATTTTCTACTAGTTTCGGTCAAAAAATCAAATTAAATCGAGGATTGTTCGAAATGCTACGAAACTTTTCAGATCCTTTCTATATGTTACGATGGAATGTTATGATGGAAGTCCATGCAAAAATTATCTTAAAATTAGATTCTATGAAACTTTTTGAAAAGCTAGTTTCGGTCAAAAAATCGTAGTATATTATACATAATTTTGTAGCAGTTTCGGTAAAAATATCAAATTAAATCGAGGATTGCTCGAAATGCTACGAAACTTTTCAGATCCTTTCTATATCTTAAGAGGGAATGTTATGATGGAAGTCCATGCAAAAAATTATCTTAAAATTAGATTCTATGTAAATTTTTGAAATACTAGTTTATGTAAATAAATCGTAGTATATTATGCACAAGTTTATACTAGTTTCGGTCAAAAAATCAAATTAAATCGAGGATTGTTCGAAATGCTACGAAACTTTATAGATCCTTTGTATATGTTACGAGGGAATGTTATGATGGAAGTCCATGCAAAAAATTATCTTAAAATTAGGTTCTATGAAACTTTTTAAAATACTAGTTTAGGTCAAAAAATCGTAGTATATTATGCACAATTTTATACTAGTTTCGGTCAAAAAATCAAATTAAATCGAGGATTGTTCGAAATGCTACGAAACTTTTCAGATTCTCTATATATGTTACGAGAGAATGTTATGATGGAAGTCCATGAAATTTTTTAATCAAAAAATTAGATTTTATGAAACTTTTTGAAATGCTAGTTTCGGTCAAAAAATCGTAGTATATAATACACAATTTTGTACTAGTTTCGGTCAAAAAATCAAATTGAATCGAGGATTGTTCGAAATGCTACGAAACTTTTCAGATCCTTTCTATATGTTACGAGGGAATGTTATGATGGAAGTCCATGCAAAAGTTATCTTAAAATTAGATTCTATGAAACTTTTTGAAATGCTAGTTTCGGTCAAAAAAACATAGTATATTATACACAATTTTGTACTAGTTTCGGTCAAAAAATCAAATTAAATCGGGAATTGTTCGAAATGCTACGAAACTTTTCAGATCCTTTCTATATGTTACGAGGGAATGTTATGATGGAAGTCCATGCGAAAAGTTATCTTAAAATTAGATTCTATGAAACTCTTTTAAATACTAGTTTAGGTCAAAAAATTGTAGTATATTATGCACAATTTTATACTAGTTTTGGTCAAAAAATCAAATTAAATCGAGGATTGTTCGAAATGCTACGAAACTTTTCAGATCCTTTCTATATGTTACGAGGGAATGTTATGATGGAAGTCCATGCAAAAATTATCTTAAAATTAGATTCTATGAAACTTTTTGAAAAGCTAGTTTCGGTCAAAAAATCGTAGTATATTATACATAATTTTGTGGCAGTTTCGGTAAAAATATCAAATTAAATCGAGGATATCTCGAAATGCTACGAAACTTTTCAGATCCTTTCTATATCTTAAGAGGGAATGTTATGATGGAAGTCCATGCAAAAAATTATCTTAAAATTAGATTCTATGTAAATTTTTGAAATACTAGTTTATGTAAAAAAATCGTAGTATATTATGCACAAGTTTATACTAGTTTCGGTCAAAAAATCAAATTAAATCGAGGATTGTTCGAAATGCTACGAAACTTTATAGATCCTTTGTATATGTTACGAGGGAATGTTATGATGGAAGTCCATGCAAAAAATTATCTTAAAATTAGGTTCTATGAAACTTTTTAAAATACTAGTTTAGGTCAAAAAATCGTAGTATATTATGCACAATTTTATACTAGTTTCGGTCAAAAAATCAAATTAAATCGAGGATTGTTCGAAATGCTACGAAACTTTTCAGATTCTCTATATATGTTACGAGGGAATGTTATGATGGAAGTCCATGAAATTTTTTAATCATAAATTAGATTTTATGAAACTTTTTGAAATGCTAGTTTCGGTCAAAAAATCGTAGTATATAATACACAATTTTGTACTAGTTTCGGTCAAAAAATCAAATTGAATCGAGGATTGTTCGAAATGCTACGAAACTTTTCAGATCCTTTCTATATGTTACGAGGGAATGTTATGATGGAAGTCCATGCAAAAGTTATCTTAAAATTAGATTCTATGAAACTTTTTAAAATGCTAGTTTCGGTCAAAAAAACATAGTATATGATACACAATTTTGTACTAGTTTCGGTCAAAAAATCAAATTAAATCGGGAATTGTTCGAAATGCTACGAAACTTTTCAGATCCTTTCTATATGTTACGAGAGAATGTTATGATGGAAGTCCATGCGAAAAGTTATCTTAAAATTAGATTCTATGAAACTCTTTTAAATACTAGTTTAGGTCAAAAAATTGTAGTATATTATGCACAATTTTATACTAGTTTTGGTCAAAAAATCAAATTAAATCGAGGATTGTTCCAAATGCTACGAAACTTTTCAGATCCTTTCTATATGTTACGAGGGAATGTTATGATGGAAGTCCATGCAAAAATTATCTTAAAATTAGATTCTATGAAACTTTTTGAAATGCTAGTTTCGGTCAAAAAATCGTAGTATATTATACATAATTTTGTAGCAGTTTAGGTAAAAAAATCAAATTAAATCGAGGATTGCTCGAAATGCTACGAAACTTTTCAGATCCTTTCTATATCTTTAGAGGGAATGTTATGATGGAAGTCCATGCAAAAAATTATCCTAAAATTAGATTCTATGAAATTTTTTGAAATACTAGTTTATGTCAAAAGATCGTAGTATATTATGCACAAGTTTATACTAGTTTCGGTCAAAAAATCAAATTAAATCGAGGATTATTCGAAATGCTACGAAACTTAATAGATCCTTTGTATATGTTACAAATGAATGTTATGATGGAAGTCCATGCAAAAAATTATCTTAAAATTAGGTTCTATGAAACTTTTTAAAATACTAGTTTAGGTCAAAAAATCGTAGTATATTATGCACAATTTTATACTAGTTTCGGTCAAAAAATCAAATTAAATCGAGGATTGTTCGAAATGCTACGAAACTTTTCAGATTCTCTATATATGTTACAAGGGAATGTTATGATGGAAGTCCATGAAATTTTTTAATCAAAAAATTAGATTTTATGAAAGTTTTTGAAATGCTAGTTTCGGTCAAAAAAATCGTAGTATATAATACACAATTTTGTACTAGTTTCGGTCAAAATATCAAATTGAATCGAGGATTGTTCGAAATGCTACGAAACTTTTAAGATCCTTTCTATATGTTACGAGGGAATGTTATGATGGAAGTCCATGCAAAAGTTATCTTAAAATTAGATTCTATGAAACTTTTTGAAATGCTAGTTTCGGTCAAAAAAACATAGTATATTATACACAATTTTGTACTAGTTTCGGTCAAAAAATCAAATTAAATCGGGAATTGTTCGAAATGCTACGAAACTTTTCAGATCCTTTCTATATGTTACGAGGGAATGTTATGATGGAAGTCCATGCGAAAAGTTATCTTAAAATTAGATTCTATGAAACTCTTTTAAATACTAGTTTAGGTCAAAAAATTGTAGTATATTATGCACAATTTTATACTAGTTTTGGTCAAAAAATCAAATTAAATCGAGAATTGTTCGAAATGCTACGAAACTTTTCAGATCCTTTCTATATGTTACGAGGGAACGTTATGATGGAATTCCATGCAAAAAGTTATCTTAAAATTAGATTCTATGAAACTCTTTTAAATACTAGTTTAGGTCAAAAAATCGTAGTATATTATGCACAATTTTATACTAGTTTTGGTCAAAAAATCAAATTAAATCGAGGATTGTTCGAAATGCTACGAAACATTTCAGATTCTCTCTATATGTTACGAGGGAATGTTATGATGGAAGTCCATGAAAAACATTTATCACAAAATTAGATTCTATGAAACTTTTTGAAATGCTAGTTTCGGTAAAAAAAAATCGTAGTATATAATACACAATTTTCTACTAGTTTCGGTCAAAAAATCAAATTAAATCGAGGATTGTTCGAAATGCTACGAAACTTTTCAGATCCTTTCTATATGTTACGATGGAATGTTATGATGGAAGTCCATGCAAAAATTATCTTAAAATTAGATTCTATGAAACTTTTTGAAAAGCTAGTTTCGGTCAAAAAATCGTAGTATATTATACATAATTTTGTAGCAGTTTCGGTAAAAATATCAAATTAAATCGAGGATTGCTCGAAATGCTACGAAACTTTTCAGATCCTTTCTATATCTTAAGAGGGAATGTTATGATGGAAGTCCATGCAAAAAATTATCTTAAAATTAGATTCTATGTAAATTTTTGAAATACTAGTTTATGTAAAAAAATCGTAGTATATTATGCACAAGTTTATACTAGTTTCGGTCAAAAAATCAAATTAAATCGAGGATTGTTCGAAATGCTACGAAACTTTATAGATCCTTTGTATATGTTACGAGGGAATGTTATGATGGAAGTCCTTGCAAAAAATTATCTTAAAATTAGGTTCTATGAAACTTTTTAAAATACTAGTTTAGGTCAAAAAATCGTAGTATATTATGCACAATTTTATACTAGTTTCGGTCAAAAAATCAAATTAAATCGAGGATTGTTCGAAATGCTACGAAACTTTTCAGATCCTTTCTATATGTTACGAGGGAATGTTATGATGGAATCCATGCAAAAATTATCTTAAAATTAGATTCTATGAAACTTTTTGAAATGCTAGTTTCGGTCAAAAAATCGTAGTATATTATACATAATTTTGTATCAGTTTAGGTAAAAAAATCAAATTAAATCGAGGATTGCTCGAAATGCTACGAAACTTTTCAGATCCTTTCTATATCTTAAGAGGGAATGTTATGATGGAAGTCCATGCAAAAAATTATCTTAAAATTAGATTCTATGAAATTTTTTGAAATACTAGTTTATGTCAAAAGATCGTAGTATATTATGCACAAGTTTATACTAGTTTCGGTCAAAAAATCAAATTAAATCGAGGATTATTCGAAATGCTACGAAACTTTATAGATCCTTTGTATATGTTACGAGGGAATGTTATGATGGAAGTCCATGCAAAAAATTATCTTAAAATTAGGTTCTATGAAACTTTTTAAAATACTAGTTTAGGTCAAAAAATCGTAGTATATTATGCACAATTTTATACTAGTTTCGGTCAAAAAATCAAATTAAATCGAGGATTGTTCGAAATGCTACGAAACTTTTCAGATTCTCTATATATGTTACGAGGGAATGTTATGATGGAAGTCCATGAAATTTTTTAATCAAAAAATTAGATTTTATGAAACTTTTTGAAATGCTAGTTTCGGTCAAAAAATCGTAGTATATAATACACAATTTTGTACTAGTTTCGGTCAAAAAATCAAATTGAATCGAGGATTGTTCGAAATGCTACGAAACTTTTCAGATCCTTTCTATATGTTACGAGGGAATGTTATGATGGAAGTCCATGCAAAAGTTATCTTAAAATTAGATTCTATGAAACTTTTTGAAATGCTAGTTTCGGTCAAAAAAACATAGTATATTATACACAATTTTTACTAGTTTCGGTCAAAAAATCAAATTAAATCGGGAATTGTTCGAAATGCTACGAAACTTTTCAGATCCTTTCTATATGTTACGAGGGAATGTTATGATGGAAGTCCATGCGAAAAGTTATCTTAAAATTAGATTCTATGAAACTCTTTTAAATACTAGTTTAGGTCAAAAAATTGTAGTATATTATGCACAATTTTATACTAGTTTTGGTCAAAAAATCAAATTAAATCGAGGATTGTTCGAAATGCTACGAAACTTTTCAGATCCTTTCTATATGTTACGAGGGAATGTTATGATGGAATCCTTGCAAAAATTATCTTAAAATTAGATTCTATAAAACTTTTTGAAATGCTAGTTTCTGTCAAAAAATCGTAGTATATTATACATAATTTTGTAGCAGTTTAGGTAAAAAAATCAAATTAAATCGAGGATTGCTCGAAATGCTACGAAACTTTTCAGATCCTTTCTATATCTTAAGAGGGAATGTTATGATGGAAGTCCATGCAAAAAATTATCCTAAAATTAGATTCTATGAAATTTTTTGAAATACTAGTTTATGTCAAAAGATCGTAGTATATTATGCACAAGTTTATACTAGTTTCGGTCAAAAAATCAAATTTAATCGAGGATTATTCAAAATGCTACGAAACTTTATTGATCCTTTAAATATGTTACAAGGGAATGTTATGATGGAAGTCCATGCAAAAAATTATCTTAAAATTAGGTTCTATGAAACTTTTTAAAATACTAGTTTAGGTCAAAAAATCGTAGTATATTATGCACAATTTTATACTAGTTTCGGTCAAAAAATCAAATTAAATCGAGGATTGTTCGAAATGCTACGAAACTTTTCAGATTCTCTATATATGTTACGAGGGAATGTTATGATGGAAGTCCATGAAATTTTTTAATCAAAAAATTAGATTTTATTAAACTTTTTGAAATGCTAGTTTCGGTCAAAAAATCGTAGTATATAATACACAATTTTGTACTAGTTTCGGTCAAAAAATCAAATTGAATCGAGGATTGTTCGAAATGCTACGAAACTTTTCAAATCCTTTCTATATGTTACGAGGGAATGTTATGATGGAAGTCCATGCAAAAGTTATCTTAAAATTAGATTCTATGAAACTTTTTGAAATGCTAGTTTCGGTCAAAAAAACATAGTATATTATACACAATTTTGTACTAGTTTCGGTCAAAAAATCAAATTAAATCGGGAATTGTTTGAAATGCTACGAAACTTTTCAGATCCTTTCTATATTATACGAGGGAATGTTATGATGGATGTCCATGCGAAAAGTTATCTTAAAATTAAATTCTATGAAACTCTTTTAAATACTAGTTTAGGTCAAAAAATTGTAGTATATTATGCACAATTTTATACTAGTTTTGGTCAAAAAATCAAATTAAATCGAGGATTGTTCGAAATGCTACGAAACTTTTCAGATCCTTTCTATATGTTACGAGGGAATGTTATGATGGAATCCATGCAAAAATTATCTTAAAATTAGATTCTATGAAACTTTTTGAAATGCTAGTTTCGGTCAAAAAATCGTAGTATATTATACATAATTTTGTAGCAGTTTAGGTAAAAAAATCAAATTAAATCGAGGATTGCTCGAAATGCTACGAAACTTTTCAGATCCTTTCTATATCTTAAGAGGGAATGTTATGATGGAAGTCCATGCAAAAAATTATCTTAAAATTAGATTCTATGAAATTTTTTGAAATACTAGTTTATGTCAAAAGATCGTAGTATATTATGCACAAGTTTATACTAGTTTCGGTCAAAAAATCAAATTTAATCGAGGATTATTCAAAATGCTACGAAACTTTATTGATCCTTTAAATATGTTACAAGGGAATGTTATGATGGAAGTCCATGCAAAAAATTATCTTAAAATTAGGTTCTATGAAACTTTTTAAAATACTAGTTTAGGTGAAAAAATCGTAGTATATTATGCACAATTTTATACTAGTTTCGGTCAAAAAATCAAATTAAATCGAGGATTGTTCCAAATGCTACGAAACTTTTCAGATTCTCTATATATGTTACGAGGGAATGTTATGATGGAAGTCCATGAAATTTTTTTATCAAAAAATTAGATTTTATGAAACTTTTTGAAATACTAGTTTCGGTCAAAAAATCGTAGTATATTATGCACAATTTTATACTAGTTTTGGTCAAAAAATCAAATTAAATCGAGGATTGTTCGAAATGCTACGAAACATTTCAGATTCTCTCTATATGTTACGAGGGAATGTTATGATGGAAGTCCATGAAAAACATTTATCACAAAATTAGATTCTATGAAACTTTTTGAAATGCTAGTTTCGGTAAAAAAAAATCGTAGTATATAATACACAATTTTCTACTAGTTTCGGTCAAAAAATCAAATTAAATCGAGGATTGTTCGAAATGCTACGAAACTTTTCAGATCCTTTCTATATGTTACGATGGAATGTTATGATGGAAGTCCATGCAAAAATTATCTTAAAATTAGATTCTATGAAACTTTTTGAAAAGCTAGTTTCGGTCAAAAAATCGTAGTATATTATACATAATTTTGTAGCAGTTTCGGTAAAAATATCAAATTAAATCGAGGATTGCTCGAAATGCTACGAAACTTTTCAGATCCTTTCTATATCTTAAGAGGGAATGTTATGATGGAAGTCCATGCAAAAAATTATCTTAAAATTAGATTCTATGTAAATTTTTGAAATACTAGTTTATGTAAAAAAATCGTAGTATATTATGCACAAGTTTATACTAGTTTCGGTCAAAAAATCAAATTAAATCGAGGATTGTTCGAAATGCTACGAAACTTTATAGATCCTTTGTATATGTTACGAGGGAATGTTATGATGGAAGTCCATGCAAAAAATTATCTTAAAATTAGGTTCTATGAAACTTTTTAAAATACTAGTTTAGGTCAAAAAATCGTAGTATATTATGCACAATTTTATACTAGTTTCGGTCAAAAAATCAAATTAAATCGAGGATTGTTCGAAATGCTACGAAACTTTTCAGATCCTTTCTATATGTTACGAGGGAATGTTATGATGGAATCCATGCAAAAATTATCTTAAAATTAGATTCTATGAAACTTTTTGAAATGCTAGTTTCGGTCAAAAAATCGTAGTATATTATACATAATTTTGTATCAGTTTAGGTAAAAAAATCAAATTAAATCGAGGATTGCTCGAAATGCTACGAAACTTTTCAGATCCTTTCTATATCTTAAGAGGGAATGTTATGATGGAAGTCCATGCAAAAAATTATCTTAAAATTAGATTCTATGAAATTTTTTGAAATACTAGTTTATGTCAAAAGATCGTAGTATATTATGCACAAGTTTATACTAGTTTCGGTCAAAAAATCAAATTAAATCGAGGATTATTCGAAATGCTACGAAACTTTATAGATCCTTTGTATATGTTACGAGGGAATGTTATGATGGAAGTCCATGCAAAAAATTATCTTAAAATTAGGTTCTATGAAACTTTTTAAAATACTAGTTTAGGTCAAAAAATCGTAGTATATTATGCACAATTTTATACTAGTTTCGGTCAAAAAATCAAATTAAATCGAGGATTGTTCGAAATGCTACGAAACTTTTCAGATTCTCTATATATGTTACGAGGGAATGTTATGATGGAAGTCCATGAAATTTTTTAATCAAAAAATTAGATTTTATGAAACTTTTTGAAATGCTAGTTTCGGTCAAAAAATCGTAGTATATAATACACAATTTTGTACTAGTTTCGGTCAAAAAATCAAATTGAATCGAGGATTGTTCGAAATGCTACGAAACTTTTCAGATCCTTTCTATATGTTACGAGGGAATGTTATGATGGAAGTCCATGCAAAAGTTATCTTAAAATTAGATTCTATGAAACTTTTTGAAATGCTAGTTTCGGTCAAAAAAACATAGTATATTATACACAATTTTTACTAGTTTCGGTCAAAAAATCAAATTAAATCGGGAATTGTTCGAAATGCTACGAAACTTTTCAGATCCTTTCTATATGTTACGAGGGAATGTTATGATGGAAGTCCATGCGAAAAGTTATCTTAAAATTAGATTCTATGAAACTCTTTTAAATACTAGTTTAGGTCAAAAAATTGTAGTATATTATGCACAATTTTATACTAGTTTTGGTCAAAAAATCAAATTAAATCGAGGATTGTTCGAAATGCTACGAAACTTTTCAGATCCTTTCTATATGTTACGAGGGAATGTTATGATGGAATCCTTGCAAAAATTATCTTAAAATTAGATTCTATAAAACTTTTTGAAATGCTAGTTTCGGTCAAAAAATCGTAGTATATTATACATAATTTTGTAGCAGTTTAGGTAAAAAAATCAAATTAAATCGAGGATTGCTCGAAATGCTACGAAACTTTTCAGATCCTTTCTATATCTTAAGAGGGAATGTTATGATGGAAGTCCATGCAAAAAATTATCCTAAAATTAGATTCTATGAAATTTTTTGAAATACTAGTTTATGTCAAAAGATCGTAGTATATTATGCACAAGTTTATACTAGTTTCGGTCAAAAAATCAAATTTAATCGAGGATTATTCAAAATGCTACGAAACTTTATTGATCCTTTAAATATGTTACAAGGGAATGTTATGATGGAAGTCCATGCAAAAAATTATCTTAAAATTAGGTTCTATGAAACTTTTTAAAATACTAGTTTAGGTCAAAAAATCGTAGTATATTATGCACAATTTTATACTAGTTTCGGTCAAAAAATCAAATTAAATCGAGGATTGTTCGAAATGCTACGAAACTTTTCAGATTCTCTATATATGTTACGAGGGAATGTTATGATGGAAGTCCATGAAATTTTTTAATCAAAAAATTAGATTTTATTAAACTTTTTGAAATGCTAGTTTCGGTCAAAAAATCGTAGTATATAATACACAATTTTGTACTAGTTTCGGTCAAAAAATCAAATTGAATCGAGGATTGTTCGAAATGCTACGAAACTTTTCAGATCCTTTCTATATGTTACGAGGGAATGTTATGATGGAAGTCCATGCAAAAGTTATCTTAAAATTAGATTCTATGAAACTTTTTGAAATGCTAGTTTCGGTCAAAAAAACATAGTATATTATACACAATTTTTACTAGTTTCGGTCAAAAAATCAAATTAAATCGGGAATTGTTCGAAATGCTACGAAACTTTTCAGATCCTTTCTATATGTTACGAGGGAATGTTATGATGGAAGTCCATGCGAAAAGTTATCTTAAAATTAGATTCTATGAAACTCTTTTAAATACTAGTTTAGGTCAAAAAATTGTAGTATATTATGCACAATTTTATACTAGTTTTGGTCAAAAAATCAAATTAAATCGAGGATTGTTCGAAATGCTACGAAACTTTTCAGATCCTTTCTATATGTTACGAGGGAATGTTATGATGGAATCCTTGCAAAAATTATCTTAAAATTAGATTCTATAAAACTTTTTGAAATGCTAGTTTCGGTCAAAAAATCGTAGTATATTATACATAATTTTGTAGCAGTTTAGGTAAAAAAATCAAATTAAATCGAGGATTGCTCGAAATGCTACGAAACTTTTCAGATCCTTTCTATATCTTAAGAGGGAATGTTATGATGGAAGTCCATGCAAAAAATTATCCTAAAATTAGATTCTATGAAATTTTTTGAAATACTAGTTTATGTCAAAAGATCGTAGTATATTATGCACAAGTTTATACTAGTTTCGGTCAAAAAATCAAATTTAATCGAGGATTATTCAAAATGCTACGAAACTTTATTGATCCTTTAAATATGTTACAAGGGAATGTTATGATGGAAGTCCATGCAAAAAATTATCTTAAAATTAGGTTCTATGAAACTTTTTAAAATACTAGTTTAGGTCAAAAAATCGTAGTATATTATGCACAATTTTATACTAGTTTCGGTCAAAAAATCAAATTAAATCGAGGATTGTTCGAAATGCTACGAAACTTTTCAGATTCTCTATATATGTTACGAGGGAATGTTATGATGGAAGTCCATGAAATTTTTTAATCAAAAAATTAGATTTTATTAAACTTTTTGAAATGCTAGTTTCGGTCAAAAAATCGTAGTATATAATACACAATTTTGTACTAGTTTCGGTCAAAAAATCAAATTGAATCGAGGATTGTTCGAAATGCTACGAAACTTTTCAAATCCTTTCTATATGTTACGAGGGAATGTTATGATGGAAGTCCATGCAAAAGTTATCTTAAAATTAGATTCTATGAAACTTTTTGAAATGCTAGTTTCGGTCAAAAAAACATAGTATATTATACACAATTTTGTACTAGTTTCGGTCAAAAAATCAAATTAAATCGGGAATTGTTTGAAATGCTACGAAACTTTTCAGATCCTTTCTATATTATACGAGGGAATGTTATGATGGATGTCCATGCGAAAAGTTATCTTAAAATTAAATTCTATGAAACTCTTTTAAATACTAGTTTAGGTCAAAAAATTGTAGTATATTATGCACAATTTTATACTAGTTTTGGTCAAAAAATCAAATTAAATCGAGGATTGTTCGAAATGCTACGAAACTTTTCAGATCCTTTCTATATGTTACGAGGGAATGTTATGATGGAATCCATGCAAAAATTATCTTAAAATTAGATTCTATGAAACTTTTTGAAATGCTAGTTTCGGTCAAAAAATCGTAGTATATTATACATAATTTTGTAGCAGTTTAGGTAAAAAAATCAAATTAAATCGAGGATTGCTCGAAATGCTACGAAACTTTTCAGATCCTTTCTATATCTTAAGAGGGAATGTTATGATGGAAGTCCATGCAAAAAATTATCTTAAAATTAGATTCTATGAAATTTTTTGAAATACTAGTTTATGTCAAAAGATCGTAGTATATTATGCACAAGTTTATACTAGTTTCGGTCAAAAAATCAAATTTAATCGAGGATTATTCAAAATGCTACGAAACTTTATTGATCCTTTAAATATGTTACAAGGGAATGTTATGATGGAAGTCCATGCAAAAAATTATCTTAAAATTAGGTTCTATGAAACTTTTTAAAATACTAGTTTAGGTGAAAAAATCGTAGTATATTATGCACAATTTTATACTAGTTTCGGTCAAAAAATCAAATTAAATCGAGGATTGTTCCAAATGCTACGAAACTTTTCAGATTCTCTATATATGTTACGAGGGAATGTTATGATGGAAGTCCATGAAATTTTTTTATCAAAAAATTAGATTTTATGAAACTTTTTGAAATACTAGTTTCGGTCAAAAAATCGTAGTATATAATACACAATTTTGTACTAGTTTCGGTCAAAAAATCAAATTAAATCGAGGATTCTTCGAAATGCTACGAAACATTTCAGATCCTTTCTATATGTTACGAGGGACTGTTATGATGGAAGTCCATGCAAAAGTTATCTTAAAATTAGATTCTATGAAACTTTTTGAAATGCTAGTTTTGGTCAAAAAAACGTAGTATATTATACACAATTTTGTACTAGTTTCGGACAAAAAATCAAATTAAATCGGGAATTGTTCGAAATGCTACGAAACTTTTCAGATCCTTTCTATATGTTACGAGGGAATGTTATGATGGAATTCCATGCAAAAAGTTATCTTAAAATTAGATTCTATGAAACTCTTTTAAATACTAGTTTAGGTCAAAAAATCGTAGTATATTATGCACAATTTTATACTAGTTTTGGTCAAAAAATCAAATTAAATCGAGGATTGTTCGAAATGCTACGAAACATTTCAGATTCTCTCTATTTGTTACGAGGGAATGTTATGATGGAAGTCCATGAAAAACATTTATCAAAAAATTAGATTCTATGAAACTTTTTGAAATGCTAGTTTCGGTAAAAAAAATCGTAGTATATAATACACAATTTTCTACTAGTTTCGGTCAAAAAATCAAATTAAATCGAGGATTGTTCGAAATGCTACGAAACTTTTCAGATCCTTTCTATATGTTACGAGGGAATGTTATGATGGAAGTCCATGCAAAAATTATCTTAAAATTAGATTCTATGAAACTTTTTGAAATGCTAGTTTCGGTCAAAAAATCGTAGTATATTATACATAATTTTGTAGCAGTTTCGGTAAAAATATCAAATTAAATCGAGGATTGCTCGAAATGCTACGAAACTTTTCAGATCCTTTCTATATCTTAAGAGGGAATGTTATGATAGAAGTCCATGCAAAAAATTATCTTAAAATTAGATTCTATGCAAATTTTTGAAATACTAGTTTATGTTAAAAAAATCGTAGTATATTATGCACAAGTTTATACTAGTTTCGGTCAAAAAATCAAATTAAATCGAGGATTGTTCGAAATGCTACGAAACTTTATAGATCCTTTGTATATGTTACGAGGGAATGTTATGATGGAAGTCCATGCAAAAAATTATCTTAAAATTAGGTTCTATGAAACTTTTTAAAATACTAGTTTAGGTCAAAAAATCGTAGTATATTATGCACAATTTTATACTAGTTTCGGTCAAAAAATCAAATTAAATCGAGGATTGTTCGAAATGCTACGAAACTTTTCAGATTCTCTATATATGTTACGAGGGAATGTTATGATGGAAGTCCATGAAATTTTTTAATCAAAAAATTAGATTTTATTAAACTTTTTGAAATGCTAGTTTCGGTCAAAAAATCGTAGTATATAATACACAATTTTGTACTAGTTTCGGTCAAAAAATCAAATTGAATTGAGGATTGTTCGAAATGCTACGAAACTTTTCAGATCCTTTCTATATGTTACGAGGGAATGTTATGATGGAAGTCCATGCAAAAGTTATCTTGAAATTAGATTCTATGAGACTTTTTGAAATGCTAGTTTCGGTCAAAAATACATAGTATATTATACACAATTTTGTACTAGTTTCGGTCAAAAAATCAAATTAAATCGGGAATTGTTCGAAATGCTACGAAACTTTTCAGATCCTTTCTATATGTTACGAGGGAATGTTATGATGGAAGTCCATGCGAAAAGTTATCTTAAAATTAGATTCTATGAAACTCTTTTAAATACTAGTTTAGGTCAAAAAATTGTAGTATATTATGCACAATTTTATACTAGTTTTGGTCAAAAAATCAAATTAAATCGAGGATTGTTCGAAATGCTACGAAACTTTTCAGATCCTTTCTATATGTTACGAGGGAATGTTATGATGGAATTCATGCAAAAATTATCTTAAAATTAGATTCTATGAAACTTTTTGAAATGCTAGTTTCGGTCAAAAAATCGTAGTATATTATACATAATTTTGTAGCAGTTTAGGTAAAAAAATCAAATTAAATCGAGGATTGCTCGAAATGCTACGAAACTTTTCAGATCCTTTCTATATCTTAAGAGGGAATGTTATGATGGAAGTCCATTCAAAAAATTATCTTAAAATTAGATTCTATGAAATTTTTTGAAATACTAGTTTATGTCAAAAAATCGTAGTATATTATGCACAAGTTTATACTAGTTTCGGTCAAAAAATCAAATTAAATCGAGGATTATTCGAAATGCTACGAAACTTTATATATCCTTTGTATATGTTAAGAGAGAATGTTATGATGGAAGTCCATGCAAAAAATTATCTTAAAATTAGGTTCTATGAAACTTTTTAAAATACTAGTTTAGGTCAAAAAATCGTAGTATATTATGCACAATTTTATACTGGTTTCGGTCAAAAAATCAAATTAAATCGAGGATTGTTCTAAATGCTACAAAACTTTTCAGATTCTCTATATATGTTACGAGGGAATGTTATGATGGAAGTCCATGAAATTTTTTTATCAAAAAATTAGATTTTATGAAACTTTTTGAAATACTAGTTTCGGTCAAAAAATCGTAGTATATAATACACAATTTTGTACTAGTTTCGGTCAAAAAATCAAATTAAATCGAGGATTCTTCGAAATGCTACGAAACATTTCAGATCCTTTCTATATGTTACGAGGGACTATTATGATGGAAGTCCATGCAAAAGTTATCTTAAAATTAGATTCTATGAAACTTTTTGAAATGCTAGTTTTGGTCAAAAA
The DNA here is from genome assembly GCA_963966055.1 of Lathyrus aphaca. NCBI lineage: Eukaryota > Viridiplantae > Streptophyta > Magnoliopsida > Fabales > Fabaceae > Lathyrus > Lathyrus aphaca. The sequence continues at coordinate 15,567,045 of OZ014522.1, forward strand.
AACGTAGTATATTATACACAATTTTGTACTAGTTTCGGACCAAAAATCAAATTAAATCAGGAATTGTTCGAAATGCTACGAAACTTTTCAGATCCTTTCTATATGTTACGAGGGAATGTTATGATGGAATTCCATGCAAAAAGTTATCTTAAAATTAGATTCTATGAAACTCTTTTAAATACTAGTTTAGGTCAAAAAATCGTAGTATATTATGCACAATTTTATACTAGTTTTGGTCAAAAAATCAAATTAAATCGAGGATTATTCGAAATGCTACGAAACATTTCAGATTCTCTCTATTTGTAACGAGGGAATGTTATGATGGAAGTCCATGAAAAACATTTATCAAAAAATTAGATTCTATGAAACTTTTTGAAATGCTAGTTTCGGTAAAAAAAATCGTAGTATATAATACACAATTTTATACTAGTTTCGGTCAAAAAATCAAATTAAATCGAGGATTGTTCGAAATGCTACGAAACTTTTCAGATCCTTTCTATATGTTACGAGGGAATGTTATGATGGAAGTCCATGCAAAAATTATCTTAAAATTAGATTCTATGAAACTTTTTGAAATGCTAGTTTCGGTCACAAAATTGTAGTATATTATACATAATTTTGTAGCAGTTTCGGTAAAAATATCAAATTAAATCGAGGATTGCTCGAAATGCTACGAAACTTTTCAGATCCTTTCTATATCTTAAGAGGGAATGTTATGAATTAAGTCCATGCAAAAAATTATCTTAAAATTAGATTCTATGCAAATTTTTGAAATACTAGTTTATGTAAAAAAAATCGTAGTATATTATGCACAAGTTTATACTAGTTTCGGTCAAAAAATCAAATTAAATCGAGGATTGTTCGAAATGCTACGAAACTTTATAGATACTTTGTATATGTTACGAGGGATTGTTATGATGGAAGTCCATGCAAAAAATTATCTTAAAATTAGGTTCTATGAAACTTTTTAAAATACTAGTTTAGGTCAAAAAATCGTAGTATATTATGCACAATTTTATACTAGTTTCGGTCAAAAAATCAAATTAAATCGAGGATTGTTCGAAATGCTACGAAACTTTTCAGATTCTCTATATATGTTACGAGGGAATGTTATGATGGAAGTCCATGAAATTTTTTAATCAAAAAATTAGATTTTATTAAACTTTTTGAAATGCTAGTTTCGGTCAAAAAATCGTAGTATATAATACACAATTTTGTACTAGTTTCGGTCAAAAAATCAAATTGAATCGAGGATTGTTCGAAATGCTACGAAACTTTTCAGATCCTTTCTATATGTTACGAGGGAATGTTATGATGGAAGTCCATGCAAAAATTATCTTAAAATTAGATTCTATGAAACTTTTTGAAATGCTAGTTTCGGTCACAAAATTGTAGTATATTATACATAATTTTGTAGCAGTTTCGGTAAAAATATCAAATTAAATCGAGGATTGCTCGAAATGCTACGAAACTTTTCAGATCCTTTCTATATCTTAAGAGGGAATGTTATGAATTAAGTCCATGCAAAAAATTATCTTAAAATTAGATTCTATGCAAATTTTTGAAATACTAGTTTATGTAAAAAAAATCGTAGTATATTATGCACAAGTTTATACTAGTTTCGGTCAAAAAATCAAATTAAATCGAGGATTGTTCGAAATGCTACGAAACTTTATAGATACTTTGTATATGTTACGAGGGATTGTTATGATGGAAGTCCATGCAAAAAATTATCTTAAAATTAGGTTCTATGAAACTTTTTAAAATACTAGTTTAGGTCAAAAAATCGTAGTATATTATGCACAATTTTATACTAGTTTCGGTCAAAAAATCAAATTAAATCGAGGATTGTTCGAAATGCTACGAAACTTTTCAGATTCTCTATATATGTTACGAGGGAATGTTATGATGGAAGTCCATGAAATTTTTTAATCAAAAAATTAGATTTTATTAAACTTTTTGAAATGCTAGTTTCGGTCAAAAAATCGTAGTATATAATACACAATTTTGTACTAGTTTCGGTCAAAAAATCAAATTGAATCGAGGATTGTTCGAAATGCTACGAAACTTTTCAGATCCTTTCTATATGTTACAAGGGAATGTTATGATGGAAGTCCATGCAAAAGTTATCTTAAAATTAGATTCTATGAAACTTTTTGAAATGCTAGTTTCGGTCAAAAAAACATAGTATATTATACACAATTTTGTACTAGTTTCGGTCAAAAAATCAAATTAAATCGGGAATTGTTCGAAATGCTACGAAACTTTTCAGATCCTTTCTATATGTTACGAGGGAATGTTATGATGGAAGTCCATGCGAAAAGTTATCTTAAAATTAGATTCTATGAAACTCTTTTAAATACTAGTTTAGGTCAAAAAATTGTAGTATATTATGCACAATTTTATACTAGTTTTGGTCAAAAAATCAAATTAATTCGAGGATTGAACGAAATGCTACGAAACTTTTCAGATCCTTTCTATATGTTACGAGGGAATGTTATGATGGAATCCATGCAAAAATTATCTTAAAATTAGATTCTATGAAAATTTTTGAAATGCTAGTTTCGGTCAAAAAATCGTAGTATATTATACATAATTTTGTAGCAGTTTAGGTAAAAAAATCAAATTAAATCGAGGATTGCTCGAAATGCTACGAAACTTTTCAGATCCTTTCTATATCTTAAGAGGGAATGTTATGATGGAAGTCCATGCAAAAAATTATCTTAAAATTAGATTCTATGAAATTTTTTGAAATACTAGTTTATGTCAAAAAATCGTAGTATATTATGCACAAGTTTATACTAGTTTCGGTCAAAAAATCAAATTAAATCGAGGATTATTCGAAATGCTACGAAACTTTATAGATCCTTTGTATATGTTACGAGGGAATGTTATGATGGAAGTCCATGCAAAAAATTATCTTAAAATTAGGTTCTATGAAACTTTTTAAAATACTAGTTTAGGTCAAAAAATCGTAGTATATTATGCACAATTTTATACTAGTTTCGGTCAAAAAATCAAATTAAATCGAGGATTGTTCTAAATGCTACGAAACTTTTCAGATTCTCTATATATGTTACGAGGGAATGTTATGATCGAGGTCCATGAAATTTTTTTATCAAAAAATTAGATTTTATGAAACTTTTTGAAATACTAGTTTCGGTCAAAAAATCGTAGTATATAATACACAATTTTGTAATAGTTTCGGTCAAAAAATCAAATTAAATCGAGGATTCTTCGAAATGCTACGAAACATTTCAGATCCTTTCTATATGTTACGAGGGACTGTTATGATGGAAGTCCATGCAAAAGTTATCTTAAAATTAGATTCTATGAAACTTTTTGAAATGCTAGTTTTGGTCAAAAAAACGTAGTATATTATACACAATTTTGTACTAGTTTCGGACAAAAAATCAAATTAAATCGGGAATTGTTCGAAATGCTACGAAACTTTTCAGATCCTTTCTATATGTTACGAGGGAATGTTATGATGGAATTCCATGCAAAAAGTTATCTTAAAATTAGATTCTATGAAACTCTTTTAAATACTAGTTTAGGTCAAAAAATCGTAGTATATTATGCACAATTTTATACTAGTTTTGGTCAAAAAATCAAATTAAATCGAGGATTGTTCGAAATGCTACGAAACATTTTAGATTCTCTCTATTTGTAACGAGGGAATGTTATGATGGAAGTCCATGAAAAACATTTATCAAAAAATTAGATTCTATGAAACTTTTTGAAATGCTAGTTTCGGTAAAAAAAATCGTAGTATATAATACACAATTTTCTACTAGTTTCGGTCAAAAAATCAAATTAAATCGAGAATTGTTCGAAATGCTACGAAACTTTTCAGATCCTTTCTATATGTTACGAGGGAATGTTATGATGGAAGTCCATGCAAAAATTATCTTAAAATTAGATTCTATGAAACTTTTTAAAATACTAGTTTAGGTCAAAAAATCGTAGTATATTATGCACAATTTTATACTAGTTTCGGTCAAAAAATCAAATTAAATCGAGGATTGTTCGAAATGCTACGAAACTTTTCAGATTCTCTATATATGTTACGAGGGAATGTTATGATGGAAGTCCATGAAATTTTTTAATCAAAAAATTAGATTTTATGAAACTTTTTGAAATGCTAGTTTCGGTCAAAAAATCGTAGTATATAATACACAATTTTGTACTAGTTTCGGTCAAAAAATCAAATTGAATCGTGATTGTTCGAAATGCTACGAAACTTTTCAGATCCTTTCTATATGTTACGAGGGAATGTTATGATGGAAGTCCATGCAAAAGTTATCTTAAAATTAGATTCTATGAAACTTTTTGAAATGCTAGTTTCGGTCAAAAAAACATAGTATATTATACACAATTTTGTACTAGTTTCGGTCAAAAAATCAAATTAAATCGGGAATTGTTCGAAATGCTACGAAACTTTTCAGATCCTTTCTATATGTTACGAGGGAATGTTATGATGGAAGTCCATGCGAAAAGTTATCTTAAAATTAGATTCTATGAAACTTTTTAAAATACTAGTTTAGGTCAAAAAATCGTAGTATATTATGCACAATTTTATACTAGTTTCGGTCAAAAAATCAAATTAAATCGAGGATTGTTCTAAATGCTACGAAACTTTTCAGATTCTCTATATATGTTACGAAGGAATGTTATGATGGAAGTCCATGAAATTTTTTTATCAAAAAATTAGATTTTATGAAACTTTTTGAAATGCTAGTTTCGGTCAAAAAATCGTAGTATATAATACACAATTTTGTACTAGTTTCGGTCAAAAAATCAAATTAAATCGAGGATTCTTCGAAATGCTACGAAACTTTTCAGATCCTTTCTATATGTTACGAGGGACTATTATGATGGAAGTCCATGCAAAAGTTATCCTAAAATTAGATTCTATGAAACTTTTTGAAATGCTAGTTTTGGTCAAAAAATCGTAGTATATTATACACAATTTTGTACTAGTTTCGGTCAAAAAATCAAATTAAATCGGGAATTGTTCGAAATGCTACGAAACTTTTCAGATCCTTTCTATATGTTACGAGGGAATGTTATGATGGAATTCCATGCAAAAAGTTATCTTAAAATTAGATTCTATGAAACTCTTTTAAATACTAGTTTAGGTCAAAAAATCGTAGTATATTATGCACAATTTTATACTAGTTTTGGTCAAAAAATCAAATTAAATCGAGGATTGTTCGAAATGCTACGAAACATTTCAGATTCTCTCTATTTGTTACGAGGGAATGTTATGATGGAAGTCCATGAAAAACATTTATCAAAAAATTAGATTCTATGAAACTTTTTAAAATGCTAGTTTCGGTAAAAAAAATCGTAGTATATAATACACAATTTTCTACTAGTTTCGGTCAAAAAATCAAATTAAATCGAGGATTGTTCGAAATGCTACGAAACTTTTCAGATCCTTTCTATATGTTACGAGGGAATGTTATGATGGAAGTCCATGCAAAAATTATCTTAAAATTAGATTCTATGAAACTTTTTGAAATGCTAGTTTCGGTCAAAAAATCGTAGTATATTATACATAATTTTGTAGCAGTTTCGGTAAAAATATCAAATTAAATCGAGGATTGCTCGAAATGCTACGAAACTTTTCAGATCCTTTCTATATCTTAAGAGGGAATGTTATGATGGAAGTCCATGCAAAAAATTATCTTAAAATTAGATTCTATGCAAATTTTTGAAATATTAGTTTATGTAAAAAAAATCGTAGTATATTATGCACAAGTTTATACTAGTTTCGGTCAAAAAATCAAATTAAATTGAGGATTGTTCGAAATGCTACGAAACTTTATAGATCCTTTGTATATGTTACGAGGGAATGTTATGATGGAAGTCCATGCAAAAAATTATCTTAAAATTAGGTTCTATGAAACTTTTTAAAATACTAGGTTAGGTCAAAAAATCGTAGTATATTATGCACAATTTTATACTAGTTTCGGTCAAAAAATCAAATTAAATCGAGGATTGTTCGAAATGCTACGAAACTTTTCAGATTCTCTATATATGTTACGAGGGAATGTTATGATGGAAGTCCATGAAATTTTTTAATCAAAAAATTAGATTTCATGAAACTTTTTGAAATGCTAGTTTCGGTCAAAAAATCGTAGTATATAATACACAATTTTGTACTAGTTTCGGTCAAAAAATCAAATTGAATCGAGGATTGTTCGAAATGCTACGAAACTTTTCAGATCCTTTCTATATGTTACGAGGGAATGTTATGATGGAAGTCCATGCAAAAGTTATCTTAAAATTAGATTCTATGAAACTTTTTGAAATGCTAGTTTCGGTCAAAAAAACATAGTATATTATACACAATTTTGTACTAGTTTCGGTCAAAAAATCAAATTAAATCGGGAATTGTTCGAAATGCTACGAAACTTTTCAGATCCTTTCTATATGTTACGAGGGAATGTTATGATGGAAGTCCATGCGAAAAGTTATCTTAAAATTAGATTCTATGAAACTTTTTAAAATACTAGTTTAGGTCAAAAAATCGTAGTATATTATGCACAATTTTATACTAGTTTCGGTCAAAAAATCAAATTAAATCGAGGATTGTTCTAAATGCTACGAAACTTTTCAGATTCTCTATATATGTTACGAGGGAATGTTATGATGGAAGTCCATGAAATTTTTTTATCAAAAAATTAGATTTTTTGAAATGCTAGTTTCGGTCAAAAAATCGTAGTATATAATAAACAATTTTGTACTAGTTTCGGTCAAAAAATCAAATTAAATCGAGGATTCTTCGAAATGCTACGAAACATTTCAGATCCTTTCTATATGTTACGAGGGACTATTATGATGGATGTCCATGCAAAAGTTATCTCAAAATTAGATTCTATGAAACTTTTTGAAATGCTAGTTTTGGTCAAAAAAATGTAGTATATTATACACAATTTTGTACTAGTTTCGGTCAAAAAATCAAATTAAATCGGGAATTGTTCGAAATGCTACGAAACTTTTCAGATCCTTTCTATATGTTACGAGGGAATGTTATGATGGAATTCCATGCAAAAAGTTATCTTAAAATTAGATTCTATGAAACTCTTTTAAATACTAGTTTAGGTCAAAAAATCGTAGTATATTATGCACAATTTTATACTAGTTTTGGTCAAAAAATCAAATTAAATCGAGGATTGTTCGAAATGCTACGAAACATTTCAGATTCTCTCTATTTGTTACGAGGGAATGTTATGATGGAAGTCCATGAAAAACATTTATCAAAAAATTAGATTCTATGAAACTTTTTGAAATGCTAGTTTCGGTAAAAAAATCGTAGTATATAATACACAATTTTCAACTAGTTTCGGTCAAAAAATCAAATTAAATCGAGGATTGTTCGAAATGCTACGAAACTTTTCAGATCCTTTCTATATGTTACGAGGGAATGTTATGATGGAAGTCCATGCAAAAATTATCTTAAAATTAGATTCTATGAAACTTTTTGAAATGCTAGTTTCGGTCAAAAAATCGTAGTATATTATACATAATTTTGTAGCAGTTTCGGTAAAAATATCAAATTAAATCGAGGATTGCTCGAAATGCTACGAAACTTTTCAGATCCTTTCTATATCTTAAGAGGGAATGCTATGATGGAAGTCCATGCAAAAAATTATCTTAAAATTAGATTCTATGCAAATTTTTGAAATACTAGTTTATGTAAAAAAATCGTAGTATATTATGCACAAGTTTATACTAGTTTCGGTCAAAAAATCAAATTAAATCGAGTATTGTTCGAAATGCTACGAAACTTTATAGATCCTTTGTATATGTTACGAGGGAATGTTATGATGGAAGTCCATGCAAAAAATTATCTTAAAATTATGTTCTATGAAACTTTTTAAAATACTAGTTTAGGTCAAAAAATCGTAGTATATTATGCACAATTTTATACTAGTTTCGGTCAAAAAATCAAATTTAATCGAGGATTGTTCGAAATGCTACGAAACTTTTCAGATTCTCTATATATGTTACGAGGGAATGTTATGATGGAAGTCCATGAAAATTTTTTATCAAAAAATTAGATTTTATGAAACTTTTTAAATGCTAGTTTCGGTCAAAAAATCGTAGTATATAATACACAATTTTGTACTAGTTTTGGTCAAAAAATCAAATTAAATCGAGGATTGTTCGAAATGCTACGAAACTTTTCAGATCCTTTCTATATGTTACGAGGGAATGTTATGATGGAAGTCCATGCAAAAGTTATCTTAAAATTAGATTCTATGAAACTTTTTGAAATGCTAGTTTCGGTCAAAAAAACGTAGTATATTATACACAATTTTTTACTAGTTTCGGTCAAAAAATCAAATTAAATCGAGAATTGTTCGAAAAGCTACGAAACTTTTCAGATCCTTTCTATATGTTACGAGGGAATGTTATGATGGAAGTCCATGCGAAAAGTTATCTTAAAATTAGATTCTATGAAACTTTTTAAAATACTAGTTTAGGTCAAAAAATCGTAGTATATTATGCACAATTTTATACTAGTTTCGGTCAAAAAATCAAATTAAATCGAGGATTGTTCTAAATGCTACGAAACTTTTCAGATTCTCTATATATGTTACGAGGGAATGTTATGATGGAAGTCCATGAAATTTTTTTATCAAAAAATTAGATTTTTTGAAATGCTAGTTTCGGTCAAAAAATCGTAGTATATAATAAACAATTTTGTACTAGTTTCGGTCAAAAAATCAAATTAAATCGAGGATTCTTCGAAATGCTACGAAACATTTCAGATCCTTTCTATATGTTACGAGGGACTATTATGATGGATGTCCATGCAAAAGTTATCTCAAAATTAGATTCTATGAAACTTTTTGAAATGCTAGTTTTGGTCAAAAAAATGTAGTATATTATACACAATTTTGTACTAGTTTCGGTCAAAAAATCAAATTAAATCGGGAATTGTTCGAAATGCTACGAAACTTTTCAGATCCTTTCTATATGTTACGAGGGAATGTTATGATGGAATTCCATGCAAAAAGTTATCTTAAAATTAGATTCTATGAAACTCTTTTAAATACTAGTTTAGGTCAAAAAATCGTAGTATATTATGCACAATTTTATACTAGTTTTGGTCAAAAAATCAAATTAAATCGAGGATTGTTCGAAATGCTACGAAACATTTCAGATTCTCTCTATTTGTTACGAGGGAATGTTATGATGGAAGTCCATGAAAAACATTTATCAAAAAATTAGATTCTATGAAACTTTTTGAAATGCTAGTTTCGGTAAAAAAATCGTAGTATATAATACACAATTTTCAACTAGTTTCGGTCAAAAAATCAAATTAAATCGAGGATTGTTCGAAATGCTACGAAACTTTTCAGATCCTTTCTATATGTTACGAGGGAATGTTATGATGGAAGTCCATGCAAAAATTATCTTAAAATTAGATTCTATGAAACTTTTTGAAATGCTAGTTTCGGTCAAAAAATCGTAGTATATTATACATAATTTTGTAGCAGTTTCGGTAAAAATATCAAATTAAATCGAGGATTGCTCGAAATGCTACGAAACTTTTCAGATCCTTTCTATATCTTAAGAGGGAATGTTATGATGGAAGTCCATGCAAAAAATTATCTTAAAATTAGATTCTATGCAAATTTTTGAAATACTAGTTTATGTAAAAAAATCGTAGTATATTATGCACAAGTTTATACTAGTTTCGGTCAAAAAATCAAATTAAATCGAGTATTGTTCGAAATGCTACGAAACTTTATAGATCCTTTGTATATGTTACGAGGGAATGTTATGATGGAAGTCCATGCAAAAAATTATCTTAAAATTATGTTCTATGAAACTTTTTAAAATACTAGTTTAGGTCAAAAAATCGTAGTATATTATGCACAATTTTATACTAGTTTCGGTCAAAAAATCAAATTTAATCGAGGATTGTTCGAAATGCTACGAAACTTTTCAGATTCTCTATATATGTTACGAGGGAATGTTATGATGGAAGTCCATGAAAATTTTTTATCAAAAAATTAGATTTTATGAAACTTTTTAAATGCTAGTTTCGGTCAAAAAATCGTAGTATATAATACACAATTTTGTACTAGTTTTGGTCAAAAAATCAAATTAAATCGAGGATTGTTCGAAATGCTACGAAACTTTTCAGATCCTTTCTATATGTTACGAGGGAATGTTATGATGGAAGTCCATGCAAAAGTTATCTTAAAATTAGATTCTATGAAACTTTTTGAAATGCTAGTTTCGGTCAAAAAAACGTAGTATATTATACACAATTTTTTACTAGTTTCGGTCAAAAAATCAAATTAAATCGAGAATTGTTCGAAAAGCTACGAAACTTTTCAGATCCTTTCTATATGTTACGAGGGAATGTTATGATGGAATTCCATGCAAAAAGTTATCTTAAAATTAGATTCTATAAAACTCTTTTAAATACTAGTTTAGGTCAAAAAATTGTAGTATATTATGCACAATTTTATACTAGTTTTTGTCAAAAAATCAAATTAAATCGAGGATTATTCGAAATGCTACGAAATTTTTCAGATCCTTTCTATATGTTACGAGGGAATGTTATGATGGAATCCATGCAAAAATTATCTTAAAATTAGATTTTATGAAACTTTTTGAAATGCTAGTTTCGGTCCAAAAATCGTAGTATATTATACATAATTTTGTACTAGTTTCGGTCAAAAAATCAAATTGAATCGAGGATTGTTCGAAATGCTACGAAACTTTTCAGATCCTTTCTATATCTTAAGAGGGAATGTTATGATGGAAGTCCATGCAAAAAATTATCTTAAAATTAGATTCTATGAAATTTTTTGAAATACTAGTTTATGTCAAAAAATCGTAGTATATTATGCACAAGTTTATACTAGTTTCGGTCAAAAAATCAAATTAAATCGAGGATTATTCGAAATGCTACGAAACTTTATAGATCCTTTGTATATGTTACGAGGGAATGTTATGATGGAAGTCCATGCAAAAAATTATATTAAAATTAGGTTCTATGAAACTTTTTAAAATACTAGTTTAGGTCAAAAAATCGTAGTATATTATGCACAATTTTATACTAGTTTCGGTCAAAAAATCAAATTAAATCGAGGATTGTTCTAAATGCTACGAAACTTTTCAGATTCTCTATATATGTTACGAGGGAATGTTATGATGGAAGTCCATGAAATTTTTTTATCAAAAAATTAGATTTTATGAAACTTTTTGAAATGCTAGTTTCGGTCAAAAAATCGTAGTATATAATACACAATTTTGTACTAGTTTCGGTCAAAAAATCAAATTAAATCGAGGATTCTTCGAAATGCTACGAAACATTTCAGATCCTTTCTATATGTTACGAGGGACTGTTATGATGGATGTCCATGCAAAAGTTATCTCAAAATTAGATTCTATGAAACTTTTTGAAATGCTAGTTTTGGTCAAAAAAACGTAGTATATTATACACAATTTTGTACTAGTTTCGGTCAAAAAATCAAATTAAATCGGGAATTGTTCGAAATGCTACGAAACGTTTCAGATCCTTTCTATATGTTACGAGGGAATGTTATGATGGAATTCCATGCAAAAAGTTATCTTAAAATTAGATTCTATGAAACTCTTTTAAATACTAGTTTAGGTCAAAAAATCGTAGTATATTATGCACAATTTTATACTAGTTTTGGTCAAAAAATCAAATTAAATCGAGGATTGTTCGAAATGCTACGAAACATTTCAGATTCTCTCTATTTGTTACGAGGGAATGTTATGATGGAAGTCCATGAAAAACATTTATCAAAAAATTAGATTCTATGAAACTTTTTGAAATGCTAGTTTCGGTAAAAAAAATCGTAGTATATAATACACAATTTTCAACTAGTTTCGGTCAAAAAATCAAATTAAATCGAGGATTGTTCGAAATGCTACGAAACTTTTCAGATCCTTTCTATATGTTACGAGGGAATGTTATGATGGAAGTCCATGCAAAAGTTATCTTAAAATTAGATTCTATGAAACTTTTTGAAATGCTAGTTTCGGTCAAAAAAACGTAGTATATTATACACAATTTTTTACTAGTTTCGGTCAAAAAATCAAATTAAATCGAGAATTGTTCGAAAAGCTACGAAACTTTTCAGATCCTTTCTATATGTTACGAGGGAATGTTATGATGGAATTCCATGCAAGAAGTTATCTTAAAATTAGATTCTATGAAACTCTTTTAAATACTAGTTTAGGTCAAAAAATTGTAGTATATTATGCACAATTTTATACTAGTTTTTGTCAAAAAATCAAATTAAATCGAGGATTATTCGAAATGCAACGAAATTTTTCAGATCCTTTCTATGTGTTACGAGGGAATGTTATGATGGAATCCATGCAAAAATTATCTTAAAATTAGATTTTATGAAACTTTTTGAAATGCTAGTTTCGGTCCAAAAATCGTAGTATATTATACATAATTTTGTAGCAGTTTAGGTAAAAAAATCAAATTAAATCGAGGATTGCTCGAAATGCTACGAAACTTTTCAGATCCTTTCTATATCTTAAGAGGGAATGTTATGATGGAAGTCCATGCAAAAAATTATCTTAAAATTAGATTCTATGAAATTTTTTGAAATACTAGTTTATGTCAAAAAATCGTAGTATATTATGCACAAGTTTATACTAGTTTCGGTCAAAAAATCAAATTAAATCGAGGATTATTCGAAATGCTACGAAACTTTATAGATCCTTTGTATATGTTACGAGGGAATGTTATGATGGAAGTCCATGCAAAAAATTATATTAAAATTAGGTTCTATGAAACTTTTTAAAATACTAGTTTAGGTCAAAAAATCGTAGTATATTATGCACAATTTTATACTAGTTTCGGTCAAAAAATCAAATTAAATCGAGGATTGTTCTAAATGCTACGAAACTTTTCAGATTCTCTATATATGTTACGAGGGAATGTTATGATGGAAGTCCATGAAATTTTTTTATCAAAAAATTAGATTTTATGAAACTTTTTGAAATACTAGTTTCGGTCAAAAAATCGTAGTATATAATACACAATTTTGTACTAGTTTCGGTCAAAAAATCAAATTAAATCGAGGATTCTTCGAAATGCTACGAAACATTTCAGATCCTTTCTATATGTTACGAGGGACTGTTATGATGGAAGTCCATGCAAAAATTATCTTAAAATTAGATTCTATGAAACTTTTTGAAATGCTAGTTTCGGTCAAAAAAACGTAGTATATTATACATAATTTTGTAGCAGTTTCGGTAAAAATATCAAATTAAATCGAGGATTGCTCGAAATGCTACGAAACTTTTCAGATCCTTTCTATATCTTAAGAGGGAATGTTATGATGGAAGTCCATGCAAAAAATTATCTTAAAATTAGATTCTATGCAAATTTTTGAAATACTAGTTTATGTAAAAAAATCGTAGTATATTATGCACAAGTTTATACTAGTTTCGGTCAAAAAATCAAATTAAATCGAGTATTGTTCGAAATGCTACGAAACTTTATAGATCCTTTGTATATGTTACGAGGGAATGTTATGATGGAAGTCCATGCAAAAAATTATCTTAAAATTATGTTCTATGAAACTTTTTAAAATACTAGTTTAGGTCAAAAAATCGTAGTATATTATGCACAATTTTATACTAGTTTCGGTCAAAAAATCAAATTTAATCGAGGATTGTTCGAAATGCTACGAAACTTTTCAGATTCTCTATATATGTTACGAGGGAATGTTATGATGGAAGTCCATGAAAATTTTTTATCAAAAAATTAGATTTTATGAAACTTTTTAAATGCTAGTTTCGGTCAAAAAATCGTAGTATATAATACACAATTTTGTACTAGTTTTGGTCAAAAAATCAAATTAAATCGAGGATTGTTCGAAATGCTACGAAACTTTTCAGATCCTTTCTATATGTTACGAGGGAATGTTATGATGGAAGTCCATGCAAAAGTTATCTTAAAATTAGATTCTATGAAACTTTTTGAAATGCTAGTTTCGGTCAAAAAAACGTAGTATATTATACACAATTTTTTACTAGTTTCGGTCAAAAAATCAAATTAAATCGAGAATTGTTCGAAAAGCTACGAAACTTTTCAGATCCTTTCTATATGTTACGAGGGAATGTTATGATGGAATTCCATGCAAAAAGTTATCTTAAAATTAGATTCTATAAAACTCTTTTAAATACTAGTTTAGGTCAAAAAATTGTAGTATATTATGCACAATTTTATACTAGTTTTTGTCAAAAAATCAAATTAAATCGAGGATTATTCGAAATGCTACGAAATTTTTCAGATCCTTTCTATATGTTACGAGGGAATGTTATGATGGAATCCATGCAAAAATTATCTTAAAATTAGATTTTATGAAACTTTTTGAAATGCTAGTTTCGGTCCAAAAATCGTAGTATATTATACATAATTTTGTACTAGTTTCGGTCAAAAAATCAAATTGAATCGAGGATTGTTTGAAATGCTACGAAACTTTTCAGATCCTTTCTATATCTTAAGAGGGAATGTTATGATGGAAGTCCATGCAAAAAATTATCTTAAAATTAGATTCTATGAAATTTTTTGAAATACTAGTTTATGTCAAAAAATCGTAGTATATTATGCACAAGTTTATACTAGTTTCGGTCAAAAAATCAAATTAAATCGAGGATTATTCGAAATGCTACGAAACTTTATAGATCCTTTGTATATGTTACGAGGGAATGTTATGATGGAAGTCCATGCAAAAAATTATATTAAAATTAGGTTCTATGAAACTTTTTAAAATACTAGTTTAGGTCAAAAAATCGTAGTATATTATGCACAATTTTATACTAGTTTCGGTCAAAAAATCAAATTAAATCGAGGATTGTTCTAAATGCTACGAAACTTTTCAGATTCTCTATATATATTACGAGGGAATGTTATGATGGAAGTCCATGAAATTTTTTTATCAAAAAATTAGATTTTATGAAACTTTTTGAAATGCTAGTTTCGGTCAAAAAATCGTAGTATATAATACACAATTTTGTACTAGTTTCGGTCAAAAAATCAAATTAAATCGAGGATTCTTCGAAATGCTACGAAACATTTCAGATCCTTTCTATATGTTACGAGGGACTGTTATGATGGATGTCCATGCAAAAGTTATCTCAAAATTAGATTCTATGAAACTTTTTGAAATGCTAGTTTTGGTCAAAAAAACGTAGTATATTATACACAATTTTGTACTAGTTTCGGTCAAAAAATCAAATTAAATCGGGAATTGTTCGAAATGCTACGAAACGTTTCAGATCCTTTCTATATGTTACGAGGGAATGTTATGATGGAATTCCATGCAAAAAGTTATCTTAAAATTAGATTCTATGAAACTCTTTTAAATACTAGTTTAGGTCAAAAAATCGTAGTATATTATGCACAATTTTATACTAGTTTTGGTCAAAAAATCAAATTAAATCGAGGATTGTTCGAAATGCTACGAAACATTTCAGATTCTCTCTATTTGTTACGAGGGAATGTTATGATGGAAGTCCATGAAAAACATTTATCAAAAAATTAGATTCTATGAAACTTTTTGAAATGCTAGTTTCGGTAAAAAAAATCGTAGTATATAATACACAATTTTCAACTAGTTTCGGTCAAAAAATCAAATTAAATCGAGGATTGTTCGAAATGCTACGAAACTTTTCAGATCCTTTCTATATGTTACGAGGGAATGTTATGATGGAAGTCCATGCAAAAGTTATCTTAAAATTAGATTCTATGAAACTTTTTGAAATGCTAGTTTCGGTCAAAAAAACGTAGTATATTATACACAATTTTTTACTAGTTTCGGTCAAAAAATCAAATTAAATCGAGAATTGTTCGAAAAGCTACGAAACTTTTCAGATCCTTTCTATATGTTACGAGGGAATGTTATGATGGAATTCCATGCAAAAAGTTATCTTAAAATTAGATTCTATGAAACTCTTTTAAATACTAGTTTAGGTCAAAAAATTGTAGTATATTATGCACAATTTTATACTAGTTTTTGTCAAAAAATCAAATTAAATCGAGGATTATTCGAAATGCTACGAAATTTTTCAGATCCTTTCTATGTGTTACGAGGGAATGTTATGATGGAATCCATGCAAAAATTATCTTAAAATTAGATTTTATGAAACTTTTTGAAATGCTAGTTTCGGTCCAAAAATCGTAGTATATTATACATAATTTTGTAGCAGTTTAGGTAAAAAAATCAAATTAAATCGAGGATTGCTCGAAATGCTACGAAACTTTTCAGATCCTTTCTATATCTTAAGAGGGAATGTTATGATGGAAGTCCATGCAAAAAATTATCTTAAAATTAGATTCTATGAAATTTTTTGAAATACTAGTTTATGTCAAAAAATCGTAGTATATTATGCACAAGTTTATACTAGTTTCGGTCAAAAAATCAAATTAAATCGAGGATTATTCGAAATGCTACGAAACTTTATAGATCCTTTGTATATGTTACGAGGGAATGTTATGATGGAAGTCCATGCAAAAAATTATATTAAAATTAGGTTCTATGAAACTTTTTAAAATACTAGTTTAGGTCAAAAAATCGTAGTATATTATGCACAATTTTATACTAGTTTCGGTCAAAAAATCAAATTAAATCGAGGATTGTTCTAAATGCTACGAAACTTTTCAGATTCTCTATATATGTTACGAGGGAATGTTATGATGGAAGTCCATGAAATTTTTTTATCAAAAAATTAGATTTTATGAAACTTTTTGAAATACTAGTTTCGGTCAAAAAATCGTAGTATATAATACACAATTTTGTACTAGTTTCGGTCAAAAAATCAAATTAAATCGAGGATTCTTCGAAATGCTACGAAACATTTCAGATCCTTTCTATATGTTACGAGGGACTGTTATGATGGAAGTCCATGCAAAAGTTATCTTAAAATTAGATTCTATGAAACTTTTTGAAATGCTAGTTTTGGTCAAAAAAACGTAGTATATTATACACAATTTTGTACTACTTTCGGTCAAAAAATAAAATTAAATCGGGAATTGTTCGAAATGCTACGAAACGTTTCAGATCCTTTCTATATGTTATGAGGGAATGTTATGATGGAATTCCATGCAAAAAGTTATCTTAAAATTAGATTCTATGAAACTCTTTTAAATACTAGTTTAGGTCAAAAAATCGTAGTATATTATGCACAATTTTATACTAGTTTTGGTCAAAAAATCAAATTAAATCGAGGATTGTTCGAAATGCTACGAAACATTTCAGATTCTCTCTATTTGTTACGAGGGAATGTTATGATGGAAGTCCATGAAAAACATTTATCAAAAAATTAGATTCTATGAAACTTTTTGAAATGCTAGTTTCGGAAAAAAAATCGTAGTATATAATACACAATTTTCTACTAGTTTCGGTCAAAAAATCAAATTAAATCGAGGATTGTTTGAAATGCTACGATACTTTTCAGATCCTTTCTATATATTACGAGGGAATGTTATGATGGAAGTCCATGCAAAAATTATCTTAAAATTAGATTCTATGAAACTTTTTGAAATGCTAGTATCGGTCAAAAAATCGTAGTATATTATACATAATTTTGTAGCAGTTTCGGTAAAAATATCAAATTAAATCGAAGATTGCTCGAAATGCTACGAAACTTTTCAGATCCTTTCTATATCTTAAGAGGGAATGTTATGATGGAAGTCTATGCAAAAAATTATCTTAAAATTAGATTCTATGCAAATTTTTGAAATACTAGTTTATGTAAAAAAAATCGTAGTATATTATGCACAAGTTTATACTAGTTTCGGTCAAAAAATCAAATTAAATCGAGGATTGTTCGAAATGCTACGAAACATTTCAGATTCTCTATATATGTTACGAGGGAATGTTATGATGGAAGTCCATGAAATTTTTTAATCAAAAAATTAGATTTTATGAAACTTTTTGAAATGCTAGTTTCGGTCAAAAAATCGTAGTATATAATACACAATTTTGTCCTAGTTTCGGTCAAAAAATCAAATTGAATCGAGGATTGTTCGAAATGCTACGAAACTTTTCAGATCCTTTCTATATGTTACGAGGGAATGTTATGATGGAAGTCCATGCAAAAGTTATCTTAAAATTAGATTCTATGAAACTTTTTGAAATGCTAGTTTCGGTCAAAAAAACATAGTAAATTATACACAATTTTGTACTAGTTTCGGTCAAAAAATCAAATTAAATCGGGAATTGTTCGAAATGCTACGAAACTTTTCAGATCCTTTCTATATGTTACGAGGGAATGTTATGATGGAAGTCCATGCGAAAAGTTATCTTAAAATTAGATTCTATGAAACTCTTTTAAATACTAGTTTAGGTCAAAAAATTGTAGTATATTATGCACAATTTTATACTAGTTTTGGTCAAAAAATCAAATTAAATCGAGGATTGTTCGAAATGCTACGAAACTTTTCAGATCCTTTCTATATGTTACGAGGGAATGTTATGATGGAATCCATGCAAAAATTATCTTAAAATTAGATTCTATGAAACTTTTTGAAATGCTAGTTTCGGTAAAAAAATCGTAGTATATTATACATAATTTTGTAGCAGTTTAGGTAAAATAATCAAATTAAATCGAGGATTGCTCGAAATGCTACGAAACTTTTCAGATCATTTCTATATCTTAAGAGGGAATGTTATGATGGAAGTCCATGCAAAAATTTATCTTAAAATTAGATTCTATGAAATTTTTTGAAATACTAGTTTAGGTCAAAAAATCGTAGTATATTATGCACAAGTTTATACTAGTTTCGGTCAAAAAATCAAATTAAATCGAGGATTATTCGAAATGCTACGAAACTTTATAGATCCTTTGTATATGTTACGAGGGAATGTTATGATGGAAGTCCATGCAAAAAATTATATTAAAATTAGGTTCTATGAAACTTTTTAAAATACTAGTTTAGGTCAAAAAATCGTAGTATATTATGCACAATTTTATACTAGTTTCGGTCAAAAAATCAAATTAAATCGAGGATTGTTCTAAATGCTACGAAACTTTTCAGATTCTCTATATATGTTACGAGGGAATGTTATGATGGAAGTCCATGAAATTTTTTTATCAAAAAATTAGATTTTATGAAACTTTTTGAAATACTAGTTTCGGTCAAAAAATCGTAGTATATAATACACAATTTTGTACTAGTTTCGGTCAAAAAATCAAATTAAATCGAGGATTCTTCGAAATGCTACGAAACATTTCAGATCCTTTCTATATGTTACGAGGGACTGTTATGATGGAAGTCCATGCAAAAGTTATCTTAAAATTAGATTCTATGAAACTTTTTGAAATGCTAGTTTTGGTCAAAAAAACGTAGTATATTATACACAATTTTGTACTAGTTTCGGTCAAAAAATCAAATTAAATCGGGAATTGTTCGAAATGCTACGAAACGTTTCAGATCCTTTCTATATGTTATGAGGGAATGTTATGATGGAATTCCATGCAAAAAGTTATCTTAAAATTAGATTCTATGAAACTCTTTTAAATACTAGTTTAGGTCAAAAAATCGTAGTATATTATGCACAATTTTATACTAGTTTTGGTCAAAAAATCAAATTAAATCGAGGATTGTTCGAAATGCTACGAAACATTTCAGATTCTCTCTATTTGTTACGAGGGAATGTTATGATGGAAGTCCATGAAAAACATTTATCAAAAAATTAGATTCTATGAAACTTTTTGAAATGCTAGTTTCGGTAAAAAAATCGTAGTATATAATACACAATTTTCTACTAGTTTCGGTCAAAAAATCAAATTAAATCGAGGATTGTTTGAAATGCTACGATACTTTTCAGATCCTTTCTATATATTACGAGGGAATGTTATGATGGAAGTCCATGCAAAAATTATCTTAAAATTAGATTCTATGAAACTTTTTGAAATGCTAGTATCGGTCAAAAAATCGTAGTATATTATACATAATTTTGTAGCAGTTTCGGTAAAAATATCAAATTAAATCGAAGATTGCTCGAAATGCTACGAAACTTTTCAGATCCTTTCTATATCTTAAGAGGGAATGTTATGATGGAAGTCTATGCAAAAAATTATCTTAAAATTAGATTCTATGCAAATTTTTGAAATACTAGTTTATGTAAAAAAAATCGTAGTATATTATGCACAAGTTTATACTAGTTTCGGTCAAAAAATCAAATTAAATCGAGGATTGTTTGAAATGCTACGAAACTTTATAGATCCTTTGTATATGTTACGAGGGAATGTTATGATGGAAGTCCATGCAAACAATTATCTTAAAATTAGGTTCTATGAAACTTTTTAAAATACTAGTTTAGGTCAAAAAATCGTAGTATATTATGCACAATTTTATACTAGTTTCGGTCAAAAAATCAAATTTAATCGAGGATTGTTCGAAATGCTACGAAACATTTCAGATTCTCTATATATGTTACGAGGGAATGTTATGATGGAAGTCCATGAAATTTTTTAATCAAAAAATTAGATTTTATGAAACTTTTTGAAATGCTAGTTTCGGTCAAAAAATTGTAGTATATAATACACAATTTTGTCCTAGTTTCGGTCAAAAAATCAAATTGAATCGAGGATTGTTCGAAATGCTACGAAACTTTTCAGATCCTTTCTATATGTTACGAGGGAATGTTATGATGGAAGTCCATGCAAAAGTTATCTTAAAATTAGACTCTATGAAACTTTTTGAAATGCTAGTTTCGGTCAAAAAAACATAGTAAATTATACACAATTTTGTACTAGTTTCGGTCAAAAAATCAAATTAAATCGGGAATTGTTCGAAATGCTACGAAACTTTTCAGATCCTTTCTATATGTTACGAGGGAATGTTATGATGGAAGTCCATGCGAAAAGTTATCTTAAAATTAGATTCTATGAAACTCTTTTAAATACTAGTTTAGGTCAAAAAATTGTAGTATATTATGCACAATTTTATACTAGTTTTGGTCAAAAAATCAAATTAAATCGAGGATTGTTCGAAATGCTACGAAACTTTTCAGATCCTTTCTATATGTTACGAGGGAATGTTATGATGGAATCCATGCAAAAATTATCTTAAAATTAGATTCTATGAAAGTTTTTGAAATGCTAGTTTCGGTCAAAAAATCGTAGTATATTATACATAATTTTGTAGCAGTTTAGGTAAAATAATCAAATTAAATCGAGGATTGCTCGAAATGCTACGAAACTTTTCAGATCATTTCTATATCTTAAGAGGGAATGTTATGATGGAAGTCCATGCAAAAATTTATCTTAAAATTAGATTCTATGAAATTTTTTGAAATACTAGTTTAGGTCAAAAAATCGTAGTATATTATGCACAAGTTTATACTAGTTTCGGTCAAAAAATCAAATTAAATCGAGGATTATTCGAAATGCTACGAAACTTTATAGATCCTTTGTATATGTTACGAGGGAATGTTATGATGGAAGTCCATGCAAAAAATTATATTAAAATTAGGTTCTATGAAACTTTTTAAAATACTAGATTAGGTCAAAAAATCGTAGTATATTATGCACAATTTTATACTAGTTTCGGTCAAAAAATCAAATTAAATCAAGGATTGTTCTAAATGCTACGAAACTTTTCAGATTCTCTATATATGTTACGAGGGAATGTTATGATGGAAGTCCATGAAATTTTTTTATCAAAAAATTAGATTTTATGAAACTTTTTGAAATACTAGTTTCGGTCAAAAAATCGTAGTATATAATACACAATTTTGTACTAGTTTCGGTCAAAAAATCAAATTAAATCGAGGATTCTTCGAAATGCTACGAAACATTTCAGATCCTTTCTATATGTTACGAGGGACTGTTATGATGGAAGTCCATGCAAAAGTTATCTTAAAATTAGATTCTATGAAACTTTTTGAAATGCTAGTTTTGGTCAAAAAAACGTAGTATATTATACACAATTTTGTACTAGTTTCGGTCAAAAAATCAAATTAAATCGGGAATTGTTCGAAATGCTACGAAACGTTTCAGATCCTTTCTATATGTTATGAGGGAATGTTATGATGGAATTCCATGCAAAAAGTTATCTTAAAATTAGATTCTATGAAACTCTTTTAAATACTAGTTTAGGTCAAAAAATCGTAGTATATTATGCACAATTTTATACTAGTTTTGGTCAAAAAATCAAATTAAATCGAGGATTGTTCGAAATGCTACGAAACATTTCAGATTCTCTCTATTTGTTACGAGGGAATGTTATGATGGAAGTCCATGAAAAACATTTATCAAAAAATTAGATTCTATGAAACTTTTTGAAATGCTAGTTTCGGTAAAAAAAATCGTAGTATATAATACACAATTTTCTACTAGTTTCGGTCAAAAAATCAAATTAAATCGAGGATTGTTTGAAATGCTACGATACTTTTCAGATCCTTTCTATATATTACGAGGGAATGTTATGATGGAAGTCCATGCAAAAATTATCTTAAAATTAGATTCTATGAAACTTTTTGAAATGCTAGTATCGGTCAAAAAATCGTAGTATATTATACATAATTTTGTAGCAGTTTCGGTAAAAATATCAAATTAAATCGAAGATTGCTCGAAATGCTACGAAACTTTTCAGATCCTTTCTATATCTTAAGAGGGAATGTTATGATGGAAGTCTATGCAAAAAATTATCTTAAAATTAGATTCTATGCAAATTTTTGAAATACTAGTTTATGTAAAAAAAATCGTAGTATATTATGCACAAGTTTATACTAGTTTCGGTCAAAAAATCAAATTAAATCGAGGATTGTTTGAAATGCTACGAAACTTTATAGATCCTTTGTATATGTTACGAGGGAATGTTATGATGGAAGTCCATGCAAACAATTATCTTAAAATTAGGTTCTATGAAACTTTTTAAAATACTAGTTTAGGTCAAAAAATCGTAGTATATTATGCACAATTTTATACTAGTTTCGGTCAAAAAATCAAATTTAATCGAGGATTGTTCGAAATGCTACGAAACATTTCAGATTCTCTATATATGTTACGAGGGAATGTTATGATGGAAGTCAATGAAATTTTTTAATCAAAAAATTAGATTTTATGAAACTTTTTGAAATGCTAGTTTCGGTCAAAAAATCGTAGTATATAATACACAATTTTGTCCTAGTTTCGGTCAAAAAATCAAATTGAATCGAGGATTGTTCGAAATGCTACGAAACTTTTCAGATCCTTTCTATATGTTACGAGGGAATGTTATGATGGAAGTCCATGCAAAAGTTATCTTAAAATTAGATTCTATGAAACTTTTTGAAATGCTAGTTTCGGTCAAAAAAACATAGTAAATTATACACAATTTTGTACTAGTTTCGGTCAAAAAATCAAATTAAATCGGGAATTGTTCGAAATGCTACGAAACTTTTCAGATCCTTTCTATATGTTACGAGGGAATGTTATGATGGAAGTCCATGCGAAAAGTTATCTTAAAATTAGATTCTATGAAACTCTTTTAAATACTAGTTTAGGTCAAAAAATTGTAGTATATTATGCACAATTTTATACTAGTTTTGGTCAAAAAATCAAATTAAATCGAGGATTGTTCGAAATGCTACGAAACTTTTCAGATCCTTTCTATATGTTACGAGGGAATGTTATGATGGAATCCATGCAAAAATTATCTTAAAATTAGATTCTATGAAACTTTTTGAAATGCTAGTTTCGGTCAAAAAATCGTAGTATATTATACATAATTTTGTAGCAGTTTAGGTAAAATAATCAAATTAAATCGAGGATTGCTCGAAATGCTACGAAACTTTTCAGATCATTTCTATATCTTAAGAGGGAATGTTATGATGGAAGTCCATGCAAAAATTTATCTTAAAATTAGATTCTATGAAATTTTTTGAAATACTAGTTTAGGTCAAAAAATCGTAGTATATTATGCACAAGTTTATACTAGTTTCGGTCAAAAAATCAAATTAAATCGAGGATTATTCGAAATGCTACGAAACTTTATAGATCCTTTGTATATGTTACGAGGGAATGTTATGATGGAAGTCCATGCAAAAAATTATATTAAAATTAGGTTCTATGAAACTTTTTAAAATACTAGTTTAGGTCAAAAAATCGTAGTATATTATGCACAATTTTATACTAGTTTCGGTCAAAAAATCAAATTAAATCGAGGATTGTTCTAAATGCTACGAAACTTTTCAGATTCTCTATATATGTTACGAGGGAATGTTATGATGGAAGTCCATGAAATTTTTTTATCAAAAAATTAGATTTTATGAAACTTTTTGAAATACTAGTTTCGGTCAAAAAATCGTAGTATATAATACACAATTTTGTACTAGTTTCGGTCAAAAAATCAAATTAAATCGAGGATTCTTCGAAATGCTACGAAACATTTCAGATCCTTTCTATATGTTACGAGGGACTGTTATGATGGAAGTCCATGCAAAAGTTATCTTAAAATTAGATTCTATGAAACTTTTTGAAATGCTAGTTTTGGTCAAAAAAACGTAGTATATTATACACAATTTTGTACTAGTTTCGGTCAAAAAATCAAATTAAATCGGGAATTGTTCGAAATGCTACGAAACGTTTCAGATCCTTTCTATATGTTATGAGGGAATGTTATGATGGAATTCCATGCAAAAAGTTATCTTAAAATTAGATTCTATGAAACTCTTTTAAATACTAGTTTAGGTCAAAAAATCGTAGTATATTATGCACAATTTTATACTAGTTTTGGTCAAAAAATCAAATTAAATCGAGGATTGTTCGAAATGCTACGAAACATTTCAGATTCTCTCTATTTGTTACGAGGGAATGTTATGATGGAAGTCCATGAAAAACATTTATCAAAAAATTAGATTCTATGAAACTTTTTGAAATGCTAGTTTCGGTAAAAAAATCGTAGTATATAATACACAATTTTCTACTAGTTTCGGTCAAAAAATCAAATTAAATCGAGGATTGTTTGAAATGCTACGATACTTTTCAGATCCTTTCTATATATTACGAGGGAATGTTATGATGGAAGTCCATGCAAAAATTATCTTAAAATTAGATTCTATGAAACTTTTTGAAATGCTAGTATCGGTCAAAAAATCGTAGTATATTATACATAATTTTGTAGCAGTTTCGGTAAAAATATCAAATTAAATCGAAGATTGCTCGAAATGCTACGAAACTTTTCAGATCCTTTCTATATCTTAAGAGGGAATGTTATGATGGAAGTCTATGCAAAAAATTATCTTAAAATTAGATTCTATGCAAATTTTTGAAATACTAGTTTATGTAAAAAAAATCGTAGTATATTATGCACAAGTTTATACTAGTTTCGGTCAAAAAATCAAATTAAATCGAGGATTGTTTGAAATGCTACGAAACTTTATAGATCCTTTGTATATGTTACGAGGGAATGTTATGATGGAAGTCCATGCAAACAATTATCTTAAAATTAGGTTCTATGAAACTTTTTAAAATACTAGTTTAGGTCAAAAAATCGTAGTATATTATGCACAATTTTATACTAGTTTCGGTCAAAAAATCAAATTTAATCGAGGATTGTTCGAAATGCTACGAAACATTTCAGATTCTCTATATATGTTACGAGGGAATGTTATGATGGAAGTCCATGAAATTTTTTAATCAAAAAATTAGATTTTATGAAACTTTTTGAAATGCTAGTTTCGGTCAAAAAATCGTAGTATATAATACACAATTTTGTCCTAGTTTCGGTCAAAAAATCAAATTGAATCGAGGATTGTTCGAAATGCTACGAAACTTTTCAGATCCTTTCTATATGTTACGAGGGAATGTTATGATGGAAGTCCATGCAAAAGTTATCTTAAAATTAGATTCTATGAAACTTTTTGAAATGCTAGTTTCGGTCAAAAAAACATAGTAAATTATACACAATTTTGTACTAGTTTCGGTCAAAAAATCAAATTAAATCGGGAATTGTTCGAAATGCTACGAAACTTTTCAGATCCTTTCTATATGTTACGAGGGAATGTTATGATGGAAGTCCATGCGAAAAGTTATCTTAAAATTAGATTCTATGAAACTCTTTTAAATACTAGTTTAGGTCAAAAAATTGTAGTATATTATGCACAATTTTATACTAGTTTTGGTCAAAAAATCAAATTAAATCGAGGATTGTTCGAAATGCTACGAAACTTTTCAGATCCTTTCTATATGTTACGAGGGAATGTTATGATGGAATCCATGCAAAAATTATCTTAAAATTAGATTCTATGAAACTTTTTGAAATGCTAGTTTCGGTCAAAAAATCGTAGTATATTATACATAATTTTGTAGCAGTTTAGGTAAAATAATCAAATTAAATCGAGGATTGCTCGAAATGCTACGAAACTTTTCAGATCATTTCTATATCTTAAGAGGGAATGTTATGATGGAAGTCCATGCAAAAATTTATCTTAAAATTAGATTCTATGAAATTTTTTGAAATACTAGTTTAGGTCAAAAAATCGTAGTATATTATGCACAAGTTTATACTAGTTTCGGTCAAAAAATCAAATTAAATCGAGGATTATTCGAAATGCTACGAAACTTTATAGATCCTTTGTATATGTTACGAGGGAATGTTATGATGGAAGTCCATGCAAAAAATTATATTAAAATTAGGTTCTATGAAACTTTTTAAAATACTAGTTTAGGTCAAAAAATCGTAGTATATTATGCACAATTTTATACTAGTTTCGGTCAAAAAATCAAATTAAATCGAGGATTGTTCTAAATGCTACGAAACTTTTCAGATTCTCTATATATGTTACGAGGGAATGTTATGATGGAAGTCCATGAAATTTTTTTATCAAAAAATTAGATTTTATGAAACTTTTTGAAATACTAGTTTCGGTCAAAAAATCGTAGTATATAATACACAATTTTGTACTAGTTTCGGTCAAAAAATCAAATTAAATCGAGGATTCTTCGAAATGCTACGAAACATTTCAGATCCTTTCTATATGTTACGAGGGACTGTTATGATGGAAGTCCATGCAAAAGTTATCTTAAAATTAGATTCTATGAAACTTTTTGAAATGCTAGTTTTGGTCAAAAAAACGTAGTATATTATACACAATTTTGTACTAGTTTCGGTCAAAAAATCAAATTAAATCGGGAATTGTTCGAAATGCTACGAAACGTTTCAGATCCTTTCTATATGTTATGAGGGAATGTTATGATGGAATTCCATGCAAAAAGTTATCTTAAAATTAGATTCTATGAAACTCTTTTAAATACTAGTTTAGGTCAAAAAATCGTAGTATATTATGCACAATTTTATACTAGTTTTGGTCAAAAAATCAAATTAAATCGAGGATTGTTCGAAATGCTACGAAACATTTCAGATTCTCTCTATTTGTTACGAGGGAATGTTATGATGGAAGTCCATGAAAAACATTTATCAAAAAATTAGATTCTATGAAACTTTTTGAAATGCTAGTTTCGGTAAAAAAAATCGTAGTATATAATACACAATTTTCTACTAGTTTCGGTCAAAAAATTAAATTAAATCGAGGATTGTTTGAAATGCTACGATACTTTTCAGATCCTTTCTATATATTACGAGGGAATGTTATGATGGAAGTCCATGCAAAAATTATCTTAAAATTAGATTCTATGAAACTTTTTGAAATGCTAGTATCGGTCAAAAAATCGTAGTATATTATACATAATTTTGTAGCAGTTTCGGTAAAAATATCAAATTAAATCGAAGATTGCTCGAAATGCTACGAAACTTTTCAGATCCTTTCTATATCTTAAGAGGGAATGTTATGATGGAAGTCTATGCAAAAAATTATCTTAAAATTAGATTCTATGCAAATTTTTGAAATACTAGTTTATGTAAAAAAAATCGTAGTATATTATGCACAAGTTTATACTAGTTTCGGTCAAAAAATCAAATTAAATCGAGGATTGTTTGAAATGCTACGAAACTTTATAGATCCTTTGTATATGTTACGAGGGAATGTTATGATGGAAGTCCATGCAAACAATTATCTTAAAATTAGGTTCTATGAAACTTTTTAAAATACTAGTTTAGGTCAAAAAATCGTAGTATATTATGCACAATTTTATACTAGTTTCGGTCAAAAAATCAAATTTAATCGAGGATTGTTCGAAATGCTACGAAACATTTCAGATTCTCTATATATGTTACGAGGGAATGTTATGATGGAAGTCCATGAAATTTTTTAATCAAAAAATTAGATTTTATGAAACTTTTTGAAATGCTAGTTTCGGTCAAAAAATCGTAGTATATAATACACAATTTTGTACTAGTTTCGGTCAAAAAATCAAATTGAATCGAGGATTGTTCGAAATGCTACGAAACTTTTCAGATCCTTTCTATATGTTACGAGGGAATGTTATGATGGAAGTCCATGCAAAAGTTATCTTAAAATTAGATTCTATGAAACTTTTTGAAATGCTAGTTTCGGTCAAAAAAACATAGTAAATTATACACAATTTTGTACTAGTTTCGGTCAAAAAATCAAATTAAATCGGGAATTGTTCGAAATGCTACGAAACTTTTCAGATCCTTTCTATATGTTACGAGGGAATGTTATGATGGAAGTCCATGCGAAAAGTTATCTTAAAATTAGATTCTATGAAACTCTTTTAAATACTAGTTTAGGTCAAAAAATTGTAGTATATTATGCACAATTTTATACTAGTTTTGGTCAAAAAATCAAATTAAATCGAGGATTGTTCGAAATGCTACGAAACTTTTCAGATCCTTTCTATATGTTACGAGGGAATGTTATGATGGAATCCATGCAAAAATTATCTTAAAATTAGATTCTATGAAACTTTTTGAAATGCTAGTTTCGGTCAAAAAATCGTAGTATATTATACATAATTTTGTAGCAGTTTAGGTAAAATAATCAAATTAAATCGAGGATTGCTCGAAATGCTACGAAACTTTTCAGATCATTTCTATATCTTAAGAGGGAATGTTATGATGGAAGTCCATGCAAAAATTTATCTTAAAATTAGATTCTATGAAATTTTTTGAAATACTAGTTTAGGTCAAAAAATCGTAGTATATTATGCACAAGTTTATACTAGTTTCGGTCAAAAAATCAAATTAAATCGAGGATTATTCGAAATGCTACGAAACTTTATAGATCCTTTGTATATGTTACGAGGGAATGTTATGATGGAAGTCCATGCAAAAAATTATATTAAAATTAGGTTCTATGAAACTTTTTAAAATACTAGTTTAGGTCAAAAAATCGTAGTATATTATGCACAATTTTATACTAGTTTCGGTCAAAAAATCAAATTAAATCGAGGATTGTTCTAAATGCTACGAAACTTTTCAGATTCTCTATATATGTTACGAGGGAATGTTATGATGGAAGTCCATGAAATTTTTTTATCAAAAAATTAGATTTTATGAAACTTTTTGAAATACTAGTTTCGGTCAAAAAATCGTAGTATATAATACACAATTTTGTACTAGTTTCGGTCAAAAAATCAAATTAAATCGAGGATTCTTCGAAATGCTACGAAACATTTCAGATCCTTTCTATATGTTACGAGGGACTGTTATGATGGAAGTCCATGCAAAAGTTATCTTAAAATTAGATTCTATGAAACTTTTTGAAATGCTAGTTTTGGTCAAAAAAACGTAGTATATTATACACAATTTTGTACTAGTTTCGGTCAAAAAATCAAATTAAATCGGGAATTGTTCGAAATGCTACGAAACGTTTCAGATCCTTTCTATATGTTATGAGGGAATGTTATGATGGAATTCCATGCAAAAAGTTATCTTAAAATTAGATTCTATGAAACTCTTTTAAATACTAGTTTAGGTCAAAAAATCGTAGTATATTATGCACAATTTTATACTAGTTTTGGTCAAAAAATCAAATTAAATCGAGGATTGTTCGAAATGCTACGAAACATTTCAGATTCTCTCTATTTGTTACGAGGGAATGTTATGATGGAAGTCCATGAAAAACATTTATCAAAAAATTAGATTCTATGAAACTTTTTGAAATGCTAGTTTCGGTAAAAAAATCGTAGTATATAATACACAATTTTCTACTAGTTTCGGTCAAAAAATCAAATCAAATCGAGGATTGTTTGAAATGCTACGATACTTTTCAGATCCTTTCTATATATTACGAGGGAATGTTATGATGGAAGTCCATGCAAAAATTATCTTAAAATTAGATTCTATGAAACTTTTTGAAATGCTAGTATCGGTCAAAAAATCGTAGTATATTATACATAATTTTGTAGCAGTTTCGGTAAAAATATCAAATTAAATAGAAGATTGCTCGAAATGCTACGAAACTTTTCAGATCCTTTCTATATCTTAAGAGGGAATGTTATGATGGAAGTCTATGCAAAAAATTATCTTAAAATTAGATTCTATGCAAATTTTTGAAATACTAGTTTATGTAAAAAAAATCGTAGTATATTATGCACAAGTTTATACTAGTTTCGGTCAAAAAATCAAATTAAATTGAGGATTGTTCGAAATGCTACGAAACTTTATAGATCCTTTGTATATGTTACGAGGGAATGTTATGATGGAAGTCCATGCAAAAAATTATCTTAAAATTAGGTTCTATGAAACTTTTTAAAATACTAGTTTAGGTCAAAAAATCGTAGTATATTATGCACAATTTTATACTAGTTTCGGTCAAAAAATCAAATTTAATCGAGGATTGTTCGAAATGCTACGAAACTTTTCAGATTCTCTATATATGTTACGAGGGAATGTTATGATGGAAGTCCATGAAATTTTTTAATCAAAAAATTAGATTTTATGAAACTTTTTGAAATGCTAGTTTCGGTCAAAAAATCGTAGTATATAATACACAATTTTGTACTAGTTTCGGTCAAAAAATCAAATTGAATCGAGGATTGTTCGAAATGCTACGAAACTTTTCAGATCCTTTCTATATGTTACGAGGGAATGTTATGATGGAAGTCCATGCAAAAGTTATCTTAAAATTAGATTCTATGAAACTTTTTGAAATGCTAGTTTCGGTCAAAAAAACATAGTAAATTATACACAATTTTGTACTAGTTTCGGTCAAAAAATCAAATTAAATCGGGAATTGTTCGAAATGCTACGAAACTTTTCAGATCCTTTCTATATGTTACGAGGGAATGTTATGATGGAAGTCCATGCGAAAAGTTATCTTAAAATTAGATTCTATGAAACTCTTTTAAATACTAGTTTAGGTCAAAAAATTGTAGTATATTATGCACAATTTTATACTAGTTTTGGTCAAAAAATCAAATTAAATCGAGGATTGTTCGAAATGCTACGAAACTTTTCAGATCCTTTCTATATGTTACGAGGGAATGTTATGATGGAATCCATGCAAAAATTATCTTAAAATTAGATTCTATGAAACTTTTTGAAATGCTAGTTTCGGTCAAAAAATCGTAGTATATTATACATAATTTTGTAGCAGTTTAGGTAAAATAATCAAATTAAATCGAGGATTGCTCGAAATGCTACGAAACTTTTCAGATCATTTCTATATCTTAAGAGGGAATGTTATGATGGAAGTCCATGCAAAAATTTATCTTAAAATTAGATTCTATGAAATTTTTTGAAATACTAGTTTATGTCAAAAAATCGTAGTATATTATGCACAAGTTTATACTAGTTTCGGTCAAAAAATCAAATTAAATCGAGGATTATTCGAAATGCTACGAAACTTTATAGATCCTTTGTATATGTTACGAGGGAATGTTATGATGGAAGTCCATGCAAAAAATTATATTAAAATTAGGTTCTATGAAACTTTTTAAAATACTAGTTTAGGTCAAAAAATCGTAGTATATTATGCACAATTTTATACTAGTTTCGGTCAAAAAATCAAATTAAATCGAGGATTGTTCTAAATGCTACGAAACTTTTCAGATTCTCTATATATGTTACGAGGGAATGTTATGATGGAAGTCCATGAAATTTTTTTATCAAAAAATTAGATTTTATGAAACTTTTTGAAATACTAGTTTCGGTCAAAAAATCGTAGTATATAATACACAATTTTGTACTAGTTTCGGTCAAAAAATCAAATTAAATCGAGGATTCTTCGAAATGCTACGAAACATTTCAGATCCTTTCTATATGTTACGAGGGACTGTTATGATGGAAGTCCATGCAAAAGTTATCTTAAAATTAGATTCTATGAAACTTTTTGAAATGCTAGTTTTGGTCAAAAAAACGTAGTATATTATACACAATTTTGTACTAGTTTCGGTCAAAAAATCAAATTAAATCGGGAATTGTTCGAAATGCTACGAAACGTTTCAGATCCTTTCTATATGTTATGAGGGAATGTTATGATGGAATTCCATGCAAAAAGTTATCTTAAAATTAGATTCTATGAAACTCTTTTAAATACTAGTTTAGGTCAAAAAATCGTAGTATATTATGCACAATTTTATACTAGTTTTGGTCAAAAAATCAAATTAAATCGAGGATTGTTCGAAATGCTACGAAACATTTCAGATTCTCTCTATTTGTTACGAGGGAATGTTATGATGGAAGTCCATGAAAAACATTTATCAAAAAATTAGATTCTATGAAACTTTTTGAAATGCTAGTTTCGGTAAAAAAATCGTAGTATATAATACACAATTTTCTACTAGTTTCGGTCAAAAAATCAAATTAAATCGAGGATTGTTTGAAATGCTACGATACTTTTCAGATCCTTTCTATATATTACGAGGGAATGTTATGATGGAAGTCCATGCAAAAATTATCTTAAAATTAGATTCTATGAAACTTTTTGAAATGCTAGTATCGGTCAAAAAATCGTAGTATATTATACATAATTTTGTAGCAGTTTCGGTAAAAATATCAAATTAAATCGAAGATTGCTCGAAATGCTACGAAACTTTTCAGATCCTTTCTATATCTTAAGAGGGAATGTTATGATGGAAGTCTATGCAAAAAATTATCTTAAAATTAGATTCTATGCAAATTTTTGAAATACTAGTTTATGTAAAAAAAAATCGTAGTATATTATGCACAAGTTTATACTAGTTTCGGTCAAAAAATCAAATTAAATCGAGGATTGTTCGAAATGCTACGAAACTTTATAGATCCTTTGTATATGTTACGAGGGAATGTTATGATGGAAGTCCATGCAAAAAATTATCTTAAAATTAGGTTCTATGAAACTTTTTAAAATACTAGTTTAGGTCAAAAAATCGTAGTATATTATGCACAATTTTATACTAGTTTCGGTCAAAAAATCAAATTTAATCGAGGATTGTTCGAAATGCTACGAAACTTTTCAGATTCTCTATATATGTTACGAGGGAATGTTATGATGGAAGTCCATGAAATTTTTTAATCAAAAAATTAGATTTTATGAAACTTTTTGAAATGCTAGTTTCGGTCAAAAAATCGTAGTATATAATACACAATTTTGTACTAGTTTCGGTCAAAAAATCAAATTGAATCGAGGATTGTTCGAAATGCTACGAAACTTTTCAGATCCTTTCTATATGTTACGAGGGAATGTTATGATGGAAGTCCATGCAAAAGTTATCTTAAAATTAGATTCTATGAAACTTTTTGAAATGCTAGTTTCGGTCAAAAAAACATAGTAAATTATACACAATTTTGTACTAGTTTCGGTCAAAAAATCAAATTAAATCGGGAATTGTTCGAAATGCTACGAAACTTTTCAGATCCTTTCTATATGTTACGAGGGAATGTTATGATGGAAGTCCATGCGAAAAGTTATCTTAAAATTAGATTCTATGAAACTCTTTTAAATACTAGTTTAGGTCAAAAAATTGTAGTATATTATGCACAATTTTATACTAGTTTTGGTCAAAAAATCAAATTAAATCGAGGATTGTTCGAAATGCTACGAAACTTTTCAGATCCTTTCTATATGTTACGAGGGAATGTTATGATGGAATCCATGCAAAAATTATCTTAAAATTAGATTCTATGAAACTTTTTGAAATGCTAGTTTCGGTCAAAAAATCGTAGTATATTATACATAATTTTGTAGCAGTTTAGGTAAAATAATCAAATTAAATCGAGGATTGCTCGAAATGCTACGAAACTTTTCAGATCATTTCTATATCTTAAGAGGGAATGTTATGATGGAAGTCCATGCAAAAATTTATCTTAAAATTAGATTCTATGAAATTTTTTGAAATACTAGTTTATGTCAAAAAATCGTAGTATATTATGCACAAGTTTATACTAGTTTCGGTCAAAAAATCAAATTAAATCGAGGATTATTCGAAATGCTACGAAACTTTATAGATCCTTTGTATATGTTACGAGGGAATGTTATGATGGAAGTCCATGCAAAAAATTATATTAAAATTAGGTTCTATGAAACTTTTTAAAATACTAGTTTAGGTCAAAAAATCGTAGTATATTATGCACAATTTTATACTAGTTTCGGTCAAAAAATCAAATTAAATCGAGGATTGTTCTAAATGCTACGAAACTTTTCAGATTCTCTATATATGTTACGAGGGAATGTTATGATGGAAGTCCATGAAATTTTTTTATCAAAAAATTAGATTTTATGAAACTTTTTGAAATACTAGTTTCGGTCAAAAAATCGTAGTATATAATACACAATTTTGTACTAGTTTCGGTCAAAAAATCAAATTAAATCGAGGATTCTTCGAAATGCTACGAAACATTTCAGATCCTTTCTATATGTTACGAGGGACTGTTATGATGGAAGTCCATGCAAAAGTTATCTTAAAATTAGATTCTATGAAACTTTTTGAAATGCTAGTTTTGGTCAAAAAAACGTAGTATATTATACACAATTTTGTACTAGTTTCGGTCAAAAAATCAAATTAAATCGGGAATTGTTCGAAATGCTACGAAACGTTTCAGATCCTTTCTATATGTTATGAGGGAATGTTATGATGGAATTCCATGCAAAAAGTTATCTTAAAATTAGATTCTATGAAACTCTTTTAAATACTAGTTTAGGTCAAAAAATCGTAGTATATTATGCACAATTTTATACTAGTTTTGGTCAAAAAATCAAATTAAATCGAGGATTGTTCGAAATGCTACGAAACATTTCAGATTCTCTCTATTTGTTACGAGGGAATGTTATGATGGAAGTCCATGAAAAACATTTATCAAAAAATTAGATTCTATGAAACTTTTTGAAATGCTAGTTTCGGTAAAAAAATCGTAGTATATAATACACAATTTTCTACTAGTTTCGGTCAAAAAATCAAATTAAATCGAGGATTGTTTGAAATGCTACGATACTTTTCAGATCCTTTCTATATATTACGAGGGAATGTTATGATGGAAGTCCATGCAAAAATTATCTTAAAATTAGATTCTATGAAACTTTTTGAAATGCTAGTATCGGTCAAAAAATCGTAGTATATTATACATAATTTTGTAGCAGTTTCGGTAAAAATATCAAATTAAATCGAAGATTGCTCGAAATGCTACGAAACTTTTCAGATCCTTTCTATATCTTAAGAGGGAATGTTATGATGGAAGTCTATGCAAAAAATTATCTTAAAATTAGATTCTATGCAAATTTTTGAAATACTAGTTTATGTAAAAAAAAATCGTAGTATATTATGCACAAGTTTATACTAGTTTCGGTCAAAAAATCAAATTAAATCGAGGATTGTTCGAAATGCTACGAAACTTTATAGATCCTTTGTATATGTTACGAGGGAATGTTATGATGGAAGTCCATGCAAAAAATTATCTTAAAATTAGGTTCTATGAAACTTTTTAAAATACTAGTTTAGGTCAAAAAATCGTAGTATATTATGCACAATTTTATACTAGTTTCGGTCAAAAAATCAAATTTAATCGAGGATTGTTCGAAATGCTACGAAACTTTTCAGATTCTCTATATATGTTACGAGGGAATGTTATGATGGAAGTCCATGAAATTTTTTAATCAAAAAATTAGATTTTATGAAACTTTTTGAAATGCTAGTTTCGGTCAAAAAATCGTAGTATATAATACACAATTTTGTACTAGTTTCGGTCAAAAAATCAAATTGAATCGAGGATTGTTCGAAATGCTACGAAACTTTTCAGATCCTTTCTATATGTTACGAGGGAATGTTATGATGGAAGTCCATGCAAAAGTTATCTTAAAATTAGATTCTATGAAACTTTTTGAAATGCTAGTTTCGGTCAAAAAAACATAGTAAATTATACACAATTTTGTACTAGTTTCGGTCAAAAAATCAAATTAAATCGGGAATTGTTCGAAATGCTACGAAACTTTTCAGATCCTTTCTATATGTTACGAGGGAATGTTATGATGGAAGTCCATGCGAAAAGTTATCTTAAAATTAGATTCTATGAAACTCTTTTAAATACTAGTTTAGGTCAAAAAATTGTAGTATATTATGCACAATTTTATACTAGTTTTGGTCAAAAAATCAAATTAAATCGAGGATTGTTCGAAATGCTACGAAACTTTTCAGATCCTTTCTATATGTTACGAGGGAATGTTATGATGGAATCCATGCAAAAATTATCTTAAAATTAGATTCTATGAAACTTTTTGAAATGCTAGTTTCGGTCAAAAAATCGTAGTATATTATACATAATTTTGTAGCAGTTTAGGTAAAATAATCAAATTAAATCGAGGATTGCTCGAAATGCTACGAAACTTTTCAGATCATTTCTATATCTTAAGAGGGAATGTTATGATGGAAGTCCATGCAAAAATTTATCTTAAAATTAGATTCTATGAAATTTTTTGAAATACTAGTTTATGTAAAAAAATCGTAGTATATTATGCACAAGTTTATACTAGTTTCGGTCAAAAAATCAAATTAAATCGAGGATTGTTCGAAATGCTACGAAACTTTATAGATCCTTTGTATATGTTACGAGGGAATGTTATGATGGAAGTCCATGCAAAAAATTATCTTAAAATTAGGTTCTATGAAACTTTTTAAAATACTAGTTTAGGTCAAAAAATCGTAGTATATTATGCACAATTTTATACTAGTTTCGGTCAAAAAATCAAATTAAATCGAGGATTGTTCCAAATGCTACGAAACTTTTCAGATTCTCTATATATGTTACGAGGGAATGTTATGATGGAAGTCCATGAAACTGTTTTATCAAAAAATTAGATTTTATGAAACTTTTTGAAATGCTAGTTTCGGTCAAAAAATCGTAGTATATAATACTCAATTTTGTACTAGTTTCGGTCAAAAAATCAAATTAAATCGAGGATTCTTCGAAATGCTACGAAACATTTCAGATCCTTTCTATATGTTACGAGGGACTATTATGATGGAAGTCCATGCAAAAGTTATCTTAAAATTAGATTCTATGAAACTTTTTGAAATGCTAGTTTTGGTCAAAAAAACGTAGTATATTATACACAATTTTGTACTAGTTTCTGTCAAAAAATCAAATTAAATCGGGAATTGTTCGAAATGCTACGAAACTTTTCAGATCCTTTCTATATGTTACGAGGGAATGTTATGATGGAATTACATGCAAAAAGTTATCTTAAAATTAGATTCTATGAAACTCTTTTAAATACTAGTTTAGGTCAAAAAATCGTAGTATATTATGCACAATTTTATACTAGTTTTGGTCAAAAAATCAAATTAAATCGAGGATTGTTCGAAATGCTACGAAACATTTCAGATTCTCTCTATTTGTTACGAAGGAATGTTATGATGGAAGTCCATGAAAAACATTTATCAAAAAATTAGATTCTATGAAACTTTTTGAAATGCTAGTTTCGGTAAAAAAAATCGTAGTATATAATACACAATTTTCTACTAGTTTCGGTCAAAAAATCAAATTAAATCGAGGATTGTTCGAAATCCTACGAAACTTTTCAGATCCTTTCTATATGTTACGAGGGAATGTTATGATGGAAGTCCATGCAAAAATTATCTTAAAATTAGATTCTATGAATCTTTTTGAAATGCTAGTTTCGGTCAAAAAATCGTAGTATATTATACATAATTTTGTAGCAGTTTCGGTAAAAATATCAAATTAAATCGAGGATTGCTCGAAATGCTACGAAACTTTTCAGATTCTCTATATATGTTACGAGGGAATGTTATGATGGAAGTCCATGAAATTTTTTAATCAAAAAATTAGATTTTATGAAACTTTTTGAAATACTAGTTTCGGTCAAAAAATCGTAGTATATAATACACAATTTTGTACTAGTTTCGGTCAAAAAATCAAATTGAATCGAGGATTGTTCGAAATGCTACGAAACTTTTCAGATCCTTTCTATATGTTATGATGGAATGTTATGATGGAACTCCATGCAAAAGTTATATTAAAATTAGATTCTATGAAACTTTTTGAAATGCTAGTTTCGGTCAAAAAAACATAGTATATTATACATAATTTTGTAGCAGTTTAGGTAAAAAAATCAAATTAAATCGAGGATTGCTCGAAATGCTACGAAACTTTTCAGATCCTTTCTATATCTTAAGAGGGAATGTTATGATGGAAGTCCATGCAAAAAATTGTCTTAAAATTAGATTCTATGAAATTTTTTGAAATACTAGTTTATGTCAAAAAATCGTAGTATATTATGCACAAGTTTATACTAGTTTCGGTCAAAAAATCAAATTAAATCGAGGATTGTTCGAAATGTTACGAAACTTTATAGATCCTTTGTATATGTTACGAGGGAATGTTATGATGGAAGTCCATGCAAAAAATTATCTTAAAATTAGGTTCTATGAAACTTTTTAAAATACTAGTTTAGGTCAAAAAATCGTAGTATATTATGCACAATTTTATACTAGTTTCGGTCAAAAAATCAAATTAAATCGAGGATTGTTCTAAATGCTACGAAACTTTTTAGATTCTCTATATATGTTACGAGGGAATGTTATGATGGAAGTCCATGAAAATTTTTTATCAAAAAATTAGATTTTATGAAACTTTTTAAATGCTAGTTTCGGTCAAAAAATCGTAGTATATAATACACAATTTTGTACTAGTTTCGGTTAAAAAATCAAATTAAATCGAGGATTGTTTGAAATGCTAGGAAACATTTCAGATCCTTTCTATATGTTACGAGGGAATGTTATGATGGAAGTCCATGCAAAAGTTATCTTAAAATTAGATTCTATGAAACTTTTTGAAATGCTAGTTTCGGTCAAAAAAACGTATTATATTATACACAATTTTTTACTAGTTTCGGTCAAAAAA
The DNA here is from genome assembly GCA_963966055.1 of Lathyrus aphaca. Classification (NCBI taxonomy): domain Eukaryota; kingdom Viridiplantae; phylum Streptophyta; class Magnoliopsida; order Fabales; family Fabaceae; genus Lathyrus; species Lathyrus aphaca. Next base: position 15,606,265 of record OZ014522.1, read on the forward strand.
TCAAATTAAATCGAGAATTGTTCGAAAAGCTACGAAACTTTTCAGATCCTTTCTATATGTAACGAGGGAATGTTATGATGGAAGTCTATGCAAAAAGTTATCTTAAAATTAGATTCTATGAAACTCTTTTAAATACTAGTTTAGGTCAAAAAATTGTAGTATATTATGCACAATTTTATACTAGTTTTTGTCAAAAAATCAAATTAAATCGAGGATTATTCGAAATGCTATGAAACATTTCAGATTCTCTCTATATGTTATGAGGGAATGCTATGATGGAAGTCCATGAAAAAAATTTATCACAAAATTAGATTCTATGAAACTTTTTGAATTGCTAGTTTCGGTAAAAAAAATCGTAGTATATAATACACAATTTTGTACTAGTTTCGGTTAAAAAATCAAATTAAATCGAGGATTGTTTGAAATGCTAGGAAACATTTCAGATCCTTTCTATATGTTACGAGGGAATGTTATGATGGAAGTCCATGCAAAAGTTATCTTAAAATTAGATTCTATGAAACTTTTTGAAATGCTAGTTTCGGTCAAAAAAACGTATTATATTATACATAATTTTTTACTAGTTTCGGTCAAAAAATCAAATTAAATCGAGAATTGTTCGAAAAGCTACGAAACTTTTCAGATCCTTTCTATATGTAACGAGGGAATGTTATGATGGAAGTCTATGCAAAAAGTTATCTTAAAATTAGATTCTATGAAACTCTTTTAAATACTAGTTTAGGTCAAAAAATTGTAGTATATTATGCACAATTTTATACTAGTTTTTGTCAAAAAATCAAATTAAATCGAGGATTATTCGAAATGCTATGAAACATTTCAGATTCTCTCTATATGTTACGAGGGAATGCTATGATGGAAGTCCATGAAAAAAATTTATCACAAAATTAGATTCTATGAAACTTTTTGAATTGCTAGTTTCGGTAAAAAAAATCGTAGTATATAATACACAATTTTCTACTAGTTTCGGTCAAAAAATCAAATTAAATCGAGGATTGTTCGAAACTCTTTGAAACTTTTCAGATCCTTTCTATATGTTATGAGGGAATGATATGATGGAAGTCCATGCAAAAATTATCTTTAAATTAGATTCTATGAATCTTTTTGAAATGCTAGTTTCGGTCAAAAAATCGTAGTATATTATACATAATTTTGTAGCAGTTTCGGTAAAAAAATCAAATTAAATCGAGGATTGCTCGAAATGCTACGAAATTTTTCAGATCCTTTCTATATCCTAAGAGGGAATGTTATGATGGAAGTCCATGCAAAAAATTATCTTAAAATTAGATTCTATGAAAAATTTTGAAATACTAGTTTATGTCAATAAATCGTAGTATATTATGCACAAGTTTATACTAGTTTCTGTCAAAAAATGAAATTAAATCGAGGATTGTTCGAAATGCTACGAAACTTTATAGATCCTTTGTATATGTTACGAGGGAATGTTATGATGGAAGTCCATGCAAAAAGTTATCTTAAAATTAGGTTCTATGAAACTCTTTTAAATACTAGTTTAGGTCAAAAAATCGTAGTATATTATGCACAATTTTATACTAGTTTTGGTCAAAAAATCAAATTAAATCGAGGATTGTTCGAAATGCTACGAAACATTTCAGATTCTCTATATATGTTACGAGGGAATGTTATGATGGAAGTCCATGAAAAAAAATTATCACAAAATTAGATTCTATGAAACTTTTTGAAATGCTAGTTTCGGTAAAAAAAATCGTAGTATATAATACACAATTTGGTACTAGTTTCGGTCAAAAAATCAAATTAAATCGAGGATTGTTCGAAATGCTACGAAACTTTTCAGATCCTTTCTATATGTTACGAGGGACTGTTATGATGGAAGTCCATGCAAAAGTTATCTTAAAATTAGATTCTATGAAACTTTTTCAAATGCTAGTTTCGGTAAAAAAATCGTAGTATATTATACATAATTTTGTAGCAGTTTCGGTAAAAAAATCAAATTAAATCGAGGATTGTTCGAAATGCTACGAAACTTTTCAGATCCTTTCTATATCTTAAGAGGGAATGTTATGATGGAAGTCCATGCAAAAAATTATCTTAAAATTAGATTCTATTAAAATTTTTGAAATACTAGTTTATGTAAAAAAAATCGTAGTATATTATGCATAAGTTTATACTAGTTTCGGTCAAAAAATCAAATTAAATCGAGGATTGTTCGAAATGCTACGAAACTTTATAGATCCTTTGTATATGTTACGAGGGAATGTTATGATGGAAGTCCATGCAAAAAATTATCTTAAAATTAGGTTCTATGAAACTTTTTAAAATACTAGTTTAGGTCAAAAATCGTAGTATATTATGCACAATTTTATACTAGTTTCGGTCAAAAAATCAAATTAAATCGAGGATTGTTCGAAATGCTACGAAACTTTTCAGATTCTCTATATATGTTACGAGGGAATGTTATGATGGAAGTCCATGAAATTTTTTATCAAAAAATTATATTTTATGAAACTTTTTGAAATGCTAGTTTCGGTCAAAAAATCGTAGTATATAATACACAGTTTTGTACTAGTTTCGGTCAAAAAATCAAATTAGATCGAAGATTGTTCGAAATGCTACGAAACTTTTCAGATCCTTTTTATATGTTACGAGGGACTGTTATGATGGAAGTCCATGCAAAAGTTATCTTAAAATTAGATTCTATGAAACTTTTTGAAATGCTAGTTTCGGTCAAAAAAACGTAGTATATTATACACAATTTTGTACTAGTTTCAGTCAAAAAATCAAATTAAATCGGGAATTGTTCGAAATGCTACGAAACTTTTCAGATCCTTTCTATATGTTACGAGGGAATGTTATGATGGAATTCCATGCAAAAATTATCTTAAAATTAGATTCTATGAAACTCTTTTAAATACTAGTTTAGGTCAAAAAATCGTAGTATATTATGCACAATTTTATACTAGTTTTGGTCAAAAAATCAAATTAAATCGAGGATTGTTTGAAATGCTACGAAACATTTCAGATTCTCTCTATATGTTACGAGGGAATGTTATGATGGAAGTCCATGAAAAACATTTATCACAAAATTAGATTCTATGAAACTTTTTGAAATGCTAGTTTCGGTAAAAAAAAAATCGTAGTATATAATACACAATTTTCTACTAGTTTCGGTCAAAAAATCAAATTAAATCGAGGATTGTTTGAAATGCTACGAAACTTTTCAGATCCTTTGTATATGTTACGAGGGAAAGTTATGATGGAAGTCCATGCAAAAATTATCTTAAAATTAGATTCTATGAAACTTTTTGAAATGCTAGTTTTGGTCAAAAAATCGTAGTATATTATACATAATTTTGTAGCAGTTTCGGTAAAAAAATCAAATTAAATCGAGGATTGCTCGAAATGCTACGAAACTTTTCAAATCCTTTCTATATCTTAAGAGGGAATGTTATGATGGAAGTCCATGCAAAAAATTATCTTAAAATTAGATTCTATAAAAAATTTTGAAATACTAGTTTATGTCAAAAAATCGTAGTATATTATGCACAAGTTTATACTAGTTTCGGTCAAAAAATGAAATTAAATCGAGGATTGTTCGAAATGCTACGAAACTTTTCAGATCCTTTCTATATCTTACGAGGGAATGTTATGATGGAAGTCCATGCAAAAAGTTATCTTAAAATTAGGTTCTATGAAACTCTTTTAAATGCTAGTTTAGGTCAAAAAATCGTAGTATATTATGCACAATTTTATACTAGTTTTGGTCAAAAAATCAAATTAAATCGAGGATTGTTCGAAATGCTACGAAACATTTCAGATTCTCTCTATATGTTACGAGGGAATGTTATGATGGAAGTCCATGAAAAAAATTTATCACAAAATTAGATTCTATGAAACTTTTTGAAATGCTAGTTTTGGTAAAAAAATCGTAGTATATAATACACAATTTGGTACTAGTTTCGGTTAAAAAATCAAATATAATCGAGGATTGTTCGAAATGCTACGAAACATTTCAGATCCTTTCTATATGTTACGAGGGAATGTTATGATGGAAGTCCAAGCAAAAATTATCTTAAAATTAGATTCTATGAAACTTTTTGAAATGCTAGTTTCGGTAAAAAAATCGTAGTATATTATACATAATTTTGTTGCAGTTTCGGTAAAAAAATCAAATTAAATCGAGGATTGCTCGAAATGCTACGAAACTTTTCAGATCCTTTCTATATCTTAAGAGGGAATCTTATGATGGAAGTGCATGCAAAAAATTATCTTAAAATTAGATTCTATGAAAATTTTTGAAATACTAGTTTATGTCAAAAAATCGTAGTATATTATGCACAAGTTTATACTAGTTTCGGTCAAAAAATCAAATTAAATCGAGGATTGTTCGAAATGCTACGAAACTTTATAGATCCTTTGTATATGTTACGAGGGAATGTTATGATGGAAGTCCATGCAAAAAGTTATCTTAAAATTAGGTTCTATGAAACTCTTTTAAATACTAGTTTAGGTCAAAAAATCGTAGTATATTATGCACAATTTTATACTAGTTTTGGTCAAAAAATCAAATTAAATCGAGGATTGTTCGAAATGCTACGAAACATTTCAGATTCTCTATATATGTTACGAGGGAATGTTATGATGGAAGTCCATGAAAAAAAATTATCACAAAATTAGATTCTATGAAACTTTTTGAAATGCTAGTTTCGGTAAAAAAAAATCGTAGTATATAATACACAATTTGGTACTAGTTTCGGTCAAAAAATCAAATTAAATCGAGGATTGTTCGAAATGCTACGAAACTTTTCAGATCCTTTCTATATGTTACGAGGGAATGTTATGATGGAAGTCCATGCAAAAATTATCTTCAAATTAGATTCTATGAAACTTTTTGAAATGCTAGTTTCGGTAAAAAAATCGTAGTATATTATACATAATTTTGTAGCAGTTTCGGTAAAAAAATCAAATTAAATCGAGGATTGTTCGAAATGCTACGAAACTTTTCAGATCCTTTCTATATCTTAAGAGGGAATGTTATGATGGAAGTCCATGCAAAAAATTATCTTAAAATTAGATTCTATTAAAAATTTTGAAATACTAGTTTATGTAAAAAAAATCGTAGTATATTATGCATAAGTTTATACTAGTTTCGGTCAAAAAATCAAATTAAATCGAGGATTGTTCGAAATGCTACGAAACTTTATAGATCCTTTGTATATGTTACGAGGGAATGTTATGATGGAAGTCCATGCAAAAAATTATCTTAAAATTAGGTTCTATGAAACTTTTTAAAATACTAGTTTAGGTCAAAAAATCGTAGTATATTATGCACAATTTTATACTAGTTTCGGTCAAAAAATCAAATTAAATCGAGGATTGTTCGAAATGCTACGAAACTTTTCAGATTCTCTATATATGTTACGAGGGAATGTTATGATGGAAGTCCATGAAATTTTTTATCAAAATTAGATTTTATGAAACTTTTTGAAATGCTAGTTTCGGTCAAAAAATCGTAGTATATAATACACAGTTTTGTACTAGTTTCGGTCAAAAAATCAAATTAGATCGAAGATTGTTCGAAATGCTACGAAACTTTTCAGATCCTTTCTATATGTTACGAGGGACTGTTATGATGGAAGTCCATGCAAAAGTTATCTTAAAATTAGATTCTATGAAACTTTTTGAAATGCTAGTTTCGGTCAAAAAAACGTAGTATATTATACACAATTTTGTACTAGTTTCAGTCAAAAAATCAAATTAAATCGGGAATTGTTCGAAATGCTACGAAACTTTTCAGATCCTTTCTATATGTTACGAGGGAATGTTATGATGGAATTCCATGCAAAAATTATCTTAAAATTAGATTCTATGAAACTATTTTAAATACTAGTTTAGGTCAAAAAATCGTAGTATATTATGCACAATTTTATACTAGTTTTGGTCAAAAAATCAAATTAAATCGAGGATTGTTTGAAATGCTACGAAACATTTCAGATTCTCTCTATATGTTACGAGGGAATGTTATGATGGAAGTCCATGAAAAACATTTATCAAAAAATTAGATTCTATGAAACTTTTTGAAATGCTAGTTTCGGTAAAAAAAATCGTAGTATATAATACACAATTTTCTACTAGTTTCGGTCAAAAAATCAAATTAAATCGAGGATTGTTTGAAATGCTACGAAACTTTTCAGATCCTTTGTATATGTTACGAGGGAATGTTATGATGGAAGTCCATGCAAAAATTATCTTAAAATTAGATTCTATGAAACTTTTTGAAATGCTAGTTTTGGTCAAAAAATCGTAGTATATTATACATAATTTTGTAGCAGTTTCGGTAAAAAAATCAAATTAAATCGAGGATTGCTCGAAATGCTACGAAACTTTTCAAATCCTTTCTATATCTTAAGAGGGAATGTTATGATGGAAGTCCATGCAAAAAATTATCTTAAAATTAGATTCTATAAAAAATTTTGAAATACTAGTTTATGTCAAAAAATCGTAGTATATTATGCACAAGTTTATACTAGTTTCGGTCAAAAAATGAAATTAAATCGAGGATTGTTCGAAATGCTACGAAACTTTTCAGATCCTTTCTATATCTTACGAGGGAATGTTATGATGGAAGTCCATGCAAAAAGTTATCTTAAAATTAGGTTCTATGAAACTCTTTTAAATGCTAGTTTAGGTCAAAAAACCGTAGTATATTATGCACAATTTTATACTAGTTTTGGTCAAAAAATCAAATTAAATTGAGGATTGTTCGAAATGCTACGAAACATTTCAGATTCTCTCTATATGTTACGAGGGAATGTTATGATGGAAGTCCATGAAAAAAATTTATCACAAAATTAGATTCTATGAAACTTTTTGAAATGCTAGTTTTGGTAAAAAAATCGAAGTATATAATACACAATTTGGTACTAGTTTCGGTTAAAAAATCAAATATAATCGAGGATTGTTCGAAATGCTACGAAACATTTCAGATCCTTTCTATATGTTACGAGGGAATGTTATGATGGAAGTCCAAGCAAAAATTATCTTAAAATTAGATTCTATGAAACTTTTTGAAATGCTAGTTTCGGTAAAAAAATCGTAGTATATTATACATAATTTTGTTGCAGTTTCGGTAAAAAAATCAAATTAAATCGAGGATTGCTCGAAATGCTACGAAACTTTTCAGATCCTTTCTATATCTTAAGAGGGAATGTTATGATGGAAGTGCATGCAAAAAATTATCTTAAAATTAGATTCTATGAAAATTTTTGAAATACTAGTTTATGTCAAAAAAATCGTAGTATATTATGCACAAGTTTATACTAGTTTCGGTCAAAAAATCAAATTAAATCGAGGATTGTTCGAAATGCTACGAAACTTTATAGATCCTTTGTATATGTTACGAGGGAATGTTATGATGGAAGTCCATGCAAAAAATTATCTTAAAATTAGGTTCTATGAAACTTTTTAAAATACTAGTTTAGGTCAAAAAAATCGTAGTATATTATGCACAATTTTATACTAGTTTCGGTCAAAAAATCAAATTAAATCGAGGATTGTTCGAAATGCTACGAAACTTTTCAAATTCTCTATATATGTTACGAGGGAATGTTATGATTGAAGTCCATGAAAATTTTTTATCAAAAAATTAGATTTTAAGAAACTTTTTGAAATGCTAGTTTCGGTCAAAAAATCGTAGTATATAATACACAATTTTGTACTAGTTTCGGTCAAAAAATCAAATTAAATCGAGGATTGTTCGAAATGCTACGAAACTTTTCAGATCCTTTCTATATGTTACGAGGGACTGTTATGATAGAAGTCCATGCAAAAGTTATCTTAAAATTAGATTCTATGAAACTTTTCTAAATGCTAGTTTCGGTCAAAAGAATGTAGTATATTATACACAATTTTGTACAAGTTTCGGTCAAAAAATCAAATTAAATCGGGAATTGTTCGAAATGCTACGAAACTTTTCAGATCCTTTCTATATGTTACGAGGGAATGTTATGATGGAATTCCATGCAAAAATTATCTTAAAATTAGATTCTATGAAACTCCTTTAAATACTAGTTTAGGTCAAAAAAATCGTAGTATATTATGCACAATTTTATACTAGTTTTGGTCAAAAAATCAAATTAAATCGAGGATTGTTCGAAATGCTACGAAACATTTCAGATTCTCTCTATATGTTACGAGGGAATGTTATGATGGAAGTCCATGAAAAACATTTATCATAAAATTAGATTCTATGAAACTTTTTGAAATGCTAGTTTCGGTAAAAAAAAATCGTAGTATATAATACACAATTTTCTACTAGTTTCGGTCAAAAAATCAAATTAAATCGAGGATTGTTCGAAATTCTACGAAACTTTTCAGATCCTTTCTATATCCTAAGAGGGAATGTTATGATGGAAGTCCATGCAAAAAATATCTTAAAATTAGATTCTATGAAACTTTTTGAAATGCTAGTTTCGGTCTAAAAATCGTAGTATATTATACATAATTTTGTAGCAGTTTCGGTAAAAAAATCAAATTAAATCGAGAATTGCTCGAAATTCTACGAAACGTTTCAGATCCTTTCTATATCCTAAGAAGGAATGTTATGATGGAAGTCCATGCAAAAAATTATCTTAAAATTAGATTCTATGAAAATTTTTGAAATACTAGTTTATGTCAAAAAATCGTAGTATATTATGCACAAGTTCATACTAGTTTCGGTCAAAAAATCAAATTAAATCGAGGATTGTTCGAAATGCTACGAAACGTTATAGATCCTTTGTATATGTTACGAGGGAATGTTATGATGGAAGTCCATGCAAAAAATTATCTTAAAATTAGGTTCTATGAAACTTTTTAAAATACTAGTTTAGGTCAAAAAATCGTAGTATATTATGCACAATTTTATACTAGTTTCGGTCAAAAAATCAAATTAAATCGAGGATTGTTCGAAATGCTACGAAACTTTTCAAATTCTCTATATATGTTACGAGGGAATGTTATGATGGAAGTCCATGAAAATTTTTTATCAAAAAATTAGATTTTATGAAACTTTTTGAAATGCTAGTTTCGGTCAAAAAATCGTAGTATATAATACACAATTTTGTACTAGTTTCGGTCAAAAAATCAAATTAAATCGAGGATTGTTCGAAATGCTACGAAACTTTTCAGATCCTTTCTATATGTTACGAGGGACTGTTATGATAGAAGTCCATGCAAAAGTTATCTTAAAATTAGATTCTATGAAACTTTTCTAAATGCTAGTTTCGGTCAAAAGAATGTAGTATATTATACACAATTTTGTACAAGTTTCGGTCAAAAAATCAAATTAAATCGGGAATTGTTCGAAATGCTACGAAACTTTTCAGATCCTTTCTATATGTTACGAGGGAATGTTATGATGGAATTCCATGCAAAAATTATCTTAAAATTAGATTCTATGAAATTCCTTTAAATACTAGTTTAGGTCAAAAAAATCGTAGTATATTATGCACAATTTTATACTAGTTTTGGTCAAAAAATCAAATTAAATCGAGGATTGTTCGAAATGCTACGAAACATTTCAGATTCTCTCTATATGTTACGAGGGAATGTTATGATGGAAGTCCATGAAAAACATTTATCATAAAATTAGATTCTATGAAACTTTTTGAAATGCTAGTTTCGGTAAAAAAAAATCGTAGTATATAATACACAATTTTCTACTAGTTTCGGTCAAAAAATCAAATTAAATCGAGGATTGTTCGAAATTCTACGAAACTTTTCAGATCCTTTCTATATCCTAAGAGGGAATGTTATGATGGAAGTCCATGGAAAAAATATCTTAAAATTAGATTCTATGAAACTTTTTGAAATGCTAGTTTCGGTCAAAAAATCGTAGTATATTATACATAATTTTGTAGCAGTTTCGGTAAAAAAAACAAATTAAATCGAGAATTGCTCGAAATTCTACGAAACGTTTCAGATCCTTTCTATATCCTAAGAAGGAATGTTATGATGGAAGTCCATGCAAAAAATTATCTTAAAATTTGATTCTATGAAAATTTTTGAAATACTAGTTTATGTCAAAAAATCGTAGTATATTATGCACAAGTTCATACTAGTTTCGGTCAAAAAATCAAATTAAATCGAGGATTGTTCGAAATGCTACGAAACGTTATAGATCCTTTGTATATGTTACGAGGGAATGTTATGATGGAAGTCCATGCAAAAAATTATCTTAAAATTAGGTTCTATGAAACTTTTTAAAATACTAGTTTAGGTCAAAAAATCGTAGTATATTATGCACAATTTTATACTAGTTTTGGTCAAAAAATCAAATTAAGTCTAGGATTGTTCGAAATGCTACGAAACTTTTCAGATCCTTTCTATATGTTAAGAGGGAATGTTATGATTGAAGTCCATGCAAAAATTATCTTAAAATTAGATTCTATGAAACTTTTTGAAATGCTAGTTTTGGTCAAAAAATCGTAGTATATTATACATAATTTTGTACCAGTTTCGGTAAAAAAATTAAATTAAATCGAGGATTGCTCGAAATGCTACGAAACGTTTCAGATCCTTTCTATATCTTAAGAGGGAATGTTAAGATGGAAGTCCATGCAAAAAATTATCTTAAAATTAGATTCTATGAAACTTTTTGAAATACTAGTTTAGGTCAAAAAATCGTAGTATATTATGCACAAGATTATACTAGTTTCGGTCAAAAAATCAAATTAAATCGAGTATTTGTTCGAAATGCTACGAAACTTTATAGATCCTTTGTATATGTTACGAGGGAATGTTATGATGGAAGTCTATGCAAAAAATTATCTTAAAATTAGGTTCTATAAAACTTTTTAAAATACTAGTTTAGGTCAAAAAATCGTAGTATATTATGCACAATTTTATACTAGTTTCGGTCAAAAAATCAAATTAAATTGAGGATTGTTAGAAATGCTACGAAACTTTTCAGATTCTCTATATATGTTACGAGGGAATGTTATGATGGAAGTCCATGAAATTTTTTTATCAAAAAATTAGATTTTATGAAACTTTTTGAAATGCTAGTTTCGGTCAAAAAATCGTAGTATATAATACACAATTTTGTACTAGTTTCGGTCAAATAATCAAATTAAATCGAGGATTGTTCGAAATGCTATGAAACTTTTCAGATCCTTTCTATATGTTACGAGGGAATGTTATGATGGAAGTCCATGCAAAAATTATCTTAAAGTTAGATTCTATGAAACTTTTTGAAATGCTAGTTTCGGTCAAAAAAAACGTAGTATATTATACACAATTTGGTACTAGTTTCGGTCAAAAAATCAAATTAAATCGGGAATTGTTCGAAATGCTACGAAACTTTTCAGATCCTTTTTATATGTTACGAGGGAATGTTATGATAGAATTCCATGCAAAAAGTTATCTTAAAATTAGATTCTATGAAACTCTTTTAAATACTAGTTTAGGTCAAATAATCGTAGTATATTATGCACAATTTTATACTAGTTTTGTTCAAAAAATCAAATTAAATCGAGGATTGTTCGAAATGCTACGAAACATTTCAGATTCTTTCTATATGTTACGAGGGAATGTTATGATGGAAGTCCATGAAAAAAATTTATCACAAAATTAGATCCTATGAAACTTTTTGAAATGCTAGTTTCGGTAAAAAAAAATCGTGGTATATAATACACAATTTTCTACTAGTTTCGGTCAAAAAATCAAATTAAATCGAGGATTGTTCGAAATGCTACGAAACTTTTCAGATCCTTTCTATATGTTACGAGGGAATGTTATGATGGAAGTCCATGCAAAAATTATCTTAAAATTAGATTCTATGAAACTTTTTGAAATGCTAGTTTCGGTCAAAAAATTGTAGTATATTATACATAATTTTGTAGCAGTTTCGGTAAAAAAATCAAATTAAATCGAGAATTGCTCGAAATTCTACGAAACGTTTCAGATCCTTTCTATATCCTAAGAAGGAATGTTATGATGGAAGTCCATGCAAAAAATTATCTTAAAATTAGATTCTATGAAAATTTTTGAAATACTAGTTTATGTCAAAAAAATCGTAGTATATTATGCACAAGTTCATACTAGTTTCGGTCAAAAAATCAAATTAAATCGAGGATTGTTCGAAATGCTACGAAACGTTATAGATCCTTTGTATATGTTACGAGGGAATGTTATGATGGAAGTCCATGCAAAAAATTATCTTAAAATTAGGTTCTATGAAACTTTTTAAAATACTAGTTTAGGTCAAAAAATCGTAGTATATTATGCACAATTTTATACTAGTTTTGGTCAAAAAATCAAATTAAATCTAGGATTGTTCGAAATGCTACGAAACTTTTCAGATCCTTTCTATATGTTAAGAGGGAATGTTATGATTGAAGTCCATGCAAAAATTATCTTAAAATTAGATTCTATGAAACTTTTTGAAATGCTAGTTTTGGTCAAAAAATCGTAGTATATTATACATAATTTTGTACCAGTTTCGGTAAAAAAATTAAATTAAATCGAGGATTGCTCGAAATGCTACGAAACTTTTCAGATCCTTTCTATATCTTAAGAGGGAATGTTAAGATGGAAGTCCATGCAAAAAATTATCTTAAAATTAGATTCTATGAAACTTTTTGAAATACTAGTTTAGGTCAAAAAATCGTAGTATATTATGCACAAGATTATACTAGTTTCGGTCAAAAAATCAAATTAAATCGAGTATTTGTTCGAAATGCTACGAAACTTTATAGATCCTTTGTATATGTTACGAGGGAATGTTATGATGGAAGTCTATGCAAAAAATTATCTTAAAATTAGGTTCTATAAAACTTTTTAAAATACTAGTTTAGGTCAAAAAATCGTAGTATATTATGCACAATTTTATACTAGTTTCGGTCAAAAAATCAAATTAAATCGAGGATTGTTCGAAATGCTACGAAACTTTTCAGATTCTCTATATATGTTACGAGGGAATGTTATGATGGAAGTCCATGAAATTTTTTTATCAAAAAATTAGATTTTATGAAACTTTTTGAAATGCTAGTTTCGGTCAAAAAATCGTAGTATATAATACACAATTTTGTACTAGTTTCGGTCAAATAATCAAATTAAATCGAGGATTGTTCGAAATGCTATGAAACTTTTCAGATCCTTTCTATATGTTACGAGGGAATGTTATGATGGAAGTCCATGCAAAAATTATCTTAAAATTAGATTCTATGAAACTTTTTGAAATGCTAGTTTCGGTCAAAAAAAACGTAGTATATTATACACAATTTGGTACTAGTTTCGGTCAAAAAATCAAATTAAATCGGGAATTGTTCGAAATGCTACGAAACTTTTCAGATCCTTTTTATATGTTACGAGGGAATGTTATGATAGAATTCCATGCAAAAAGTTATCTTAAAATTAGATTCTATGAAACTCTTTTAAATACTAGTTTAGGTCAAATAATCGTAGTATATTATGCACAATTTTATACTAGTTTTGGTCAAAAAATAAAATTAAATCGAGGATTGTTCGAAATGCTACGAAACATTTCAGATTCTTTCTATATGTTACGAGGGAATGTTATGATGGAAGTCCATGAAAAAAATTTATCACAAAATTAGATCCTATGAAACTTTTTGAAATGCTAGTTTCGGTAAAAAAAATCGTGGTATATAATACACAATTTTCTACTAGTTTCGGTCAAAAAATCAAATTAAATCGAGGATTGTTCGAAATGCTACGAAACTTTTCAGATCCTTTCTATATGTTACGAGGGAATGTTATGATGGAAGTCCATGCAAAAATTATCTTAAAATTAGATTCTATGAAACTTTTTGAAATGCTAGTTTCGGTCAAAAAATTGTAGTATATTATACATAATTTTGTAGCAGTTTCGGTAAAAAAATCAAATTAAATCGAGGATTGCTCGAAATGCTACGAAACTTTTCAGATCCTTTCTATATCTTAAGAGGGAATGTTATGATGGAAGTCCATGCAAAAAATTATCTTAAAATTAGATTTTATGAAACTTTTTGAAATACTAGTTTATGTCAATGTAGTATATTATGCACAAGTTTGTACTAGTTTCTGTCAAAAAATCAAATTAAATCGAGGATTGTTCGAAATGCTACGAAACTTTATAGATCCTTTGTATATGTTACGAGGGAATGTTATGATGGAAGTCCATGCAAAAAATTATCTTAAAATTAGGTTCTATGAAACTTTTTAAAATACTAGTTTAGGTCAAAAAATCGTAGTATATTATGCACAATTTTATACTAGTTTCGGTCAAAAAATCAAATTAAATCGAGGATTGTTCGAAATGCTACGAAACTTTTCAGATCCTTTCTATATCTTACGAGGGAATGTTATGATGGAAGTCCATGCAAAAATTATCTTAAAATTAGATTCTATGAAACTTTTTGAATTGCTAGTTTCGGTCAAAAAAACGTAGTATATTATACATAATTTTGTACCAGTTTCGGTAAAAAAATCAAATTAAATCGAGGATTGTTCAAAATGCTACGAAACTTTTCAGATCCTTTCTATATCTTACGAGGGAATGTTATGATGGAAGTCCATGCAAAAAATTATCTTAAAATTACATTCTATGAAACTTTTTAAAATACTAGTTTAGGTCAAAAAATCGTAGTATATTATGCACAATTTTATACTAGTTTCGGTCAAAAAATCAAATTAAATCGAGGATTGTTCGAAATGCTACGAAACTTTTCAGATTCTCTATATATGTTACGAGGGAATGTTAGGATGGAACTCCATGAAATGTTTTATCAAAAAATTAGATTTTTTGAAACTTTTTGAAATGCTAGTTTCGGTCAAAAAATCGTAATATATAATACACAATTTTGTACTAGTTTCGGTCTAATAATCAAATTAAATCGAGGATTGTTCGAAATGCTATGAAACTTTTCAGATCCTTTCTATATGTTACGAGGGAATGTTATGATGGAAGTCCATGCAAAAATTATCTTAAAATTAGATTCTATGAAACTTTTTGAAATGCTAGTTTCGGTCAAAAAAACGTAGTATATTATACACAATTTTGTACTAGTTTCGGTCAAAAAATCAAATTAAATCGGGAATTGTTCGAAATGCTACGAAACTTTTCAGATCCTTTCTATATGTTACGAGGGAATGTTATGATGGAATTCCATGCAAAAAGTTATCTTAAAATTAGATTCTATGAAACTCTTTTAAATACTAGTTTAGGTCAAATAATCGTAGTATATTATGCACAATTTTATACTAGTTTTGGTCAAAAAATCAAATTAAATCGAGGATTGTTCGAAATGCTACGAAACATTTCAGATTCTCTCTATATGTTACGAGTGAATGTTATAATGGAAGTCCATGAAAAATATTTATCACAAAATTAGATTCTATGAAACTTTTTGAAATGCTAGTTTCGGTAAAAAAAATCGTAGTATATAATACACAGATTTCTACTAGTTTCGGTCAAAAAATCAAATTAAATCGAGGATTGTTCGAAATGCTACGAAAATTTCCAGATCCTTTCTATATGTTACCAGGGAATGTTATGATGGAAGTCCATGCAAAAATTATCTTAAAATTAGATTCTATGAAACTTTTTGAAATGCTAGTTTCGGTCAAAAAATTGTAGTATATTATACATAATTTTGTAGCAGTTTCGTTAAAAAAATCAAATTAAATCGAGGATTGCTCGAAATGCTACGAAACTTTTTAGATCCTTCTATATCTTAAGAGGGAATGTTATGATGGAAGTCCATGCAAAAAATTATCTTAAAATTAGATTTTATGAAACTTTTTTAAATACTAGTTTATGTCAAAAAATCGTAGTATATTATGCACCAGTTTATACTAGTTTCTGTCAAAAAATCAAATTAAATCGAGGATTGTTCGACATACTACGAAACTTTATAGATCCTTTGTATATGTTACGAGGGAATGTTATGATGAAAGTCCATGCAAAAAATTATCTTAAAATTAGGTTCTATGAAACTTTTTGAAATGCTAGTTTCGGTAAAAAAATCGTAGTATATTATACATAATTTTGTTGCAGTTTCGGTAAAAAAATCAAATTAAATCGAGGACTTCTCGAAATGCTACGAAACTTTTCAGATCCTTTCTATATCTAAAGAGGGAATGTTATGATGGAAGTGCATGCAAAAAATAATCTTAAAATTAGAAACTATGAAAAATTTTGAAATACTAGTTTATGTCAAAAAATCGTAGTATATTATGCACAAGTTTATACTAGTTTCGGTCAAAAAATCAAATTAAATCGAGGATTGTTCGAAATGCTACGAAACTTTATAGATCCTTTGTATATGTTACGAGGGAATGTTATGATGGAAGTCCATGCAAATAATTATCTTAAAATTAGGTTCTATGAAACTTTTTAAAATATTAGTTTAGGTAAAAAAAAACGTAGTATATTATGCACAATTTTATACTAGTTTCGGTCAAAAAATCAAATCAAATCGAGGATTGTTCGAAATGCTACAAAACTTTTCAGATTCTCTATATATGTTACGAGGGAATGTTATGATGTAAGTCCATGAAATTTTTTTATCAAAAAATTAGATTTTATGAGACTTTTTTAAATGCTAGTTTCGGTCAAAAAATCGTAGTATATAATACACAATTTTGTACTAGTTTCGGTCAAAAAATCAAATTAAATCGAGGATTGTTCGAAATGCTACGAAACTTTTCAGATCCTTTCTATATGTTACGAGGGACTGTTATGATGGAAGTCCATGCAAAAGTTATCTTAAAATTAGATTCTATGAAACTTTTTGAAATGCTAGTTTCGGTCAAAAAAACGTAGTATATTATACACAATTTTTTACTAGTTGCGGTCAAAAAATAAAATTAAATCGGGAATTGTTCGAAATGCTACGAAACTTTTCAGATCCTTTCTATATGTTATGAGGGAATGTTATGATGGAATTCCATGCAAAAATTATCTTAAAATTAGATTCTATGAAACTCTTTTAAATACTAGTTTAGGTCAAATAATCGTAGTATATTATGCACAATTTTATACTAGTTTTGGTCAAAAAATCAAATTAAATCGAGGATTGTTCGAAATGCTACGAAACATTTCAGATTCTCTCTATATGTTACGAGGGAATGTTATGATGGAAGTCCATGAAAAAAATTTATCACAAAATTAGATCCTATGAAACTTTTTGAAATGCTAGTTTCGGTAAAAAAAATCGTGGTATATAATACACAATTTTCTACTAGTTTCGGTCAAAAAATCAAATTAAATCGAGGATTGTTCGAAATGCTACGAAACTTTTCAGATCCTTTCTATATGTTACGAGGGAATGTTATGATGGAAGTCCATGCAAAAATTATCTTAAAATTAGATTCTATGAAACTTTTTGAAATGCTAGTTTCGGTCAAAAAATTTTAGTATATTATACATAATTTTGTAGCAGTTTCGGTAAAAAAATCAAATTAAATCGAGGATTGCTCGAAATGCTACGAAACTTTTCAGATCCTTTCTATATCTTAAGAGGGAATGTTATGATGGAAGTCCATGCAAAAAATTATCTTAAAATTAGATTTTATGAAACTTTTTGAAATACTTGTTTATGTCAATGTAGTATATTATGCACAAGTTTATACTAGTTTCTGTCAAAAAATCAAATTAAATCGAGGATTGTTCTAAATGCTACGAAACTTTATAAGATCCTTTGTATATGTTACGAGGGAATGTTATGATGGAAGTCCATGCAAAAATTATCTTAAAATTAGATTCTATGAAACTTTTTGAAATGCTAGTTTTGGTCAAAAAATCGTAGTATATTATACATAATTTTGTAGTAGTTTCGGTAAAAAAATCAAATTAAATCGAGGATTGCTCGAAATGCTACGAAACTTTTCAAATCCTTTCTATATCTTAAGAGGGAATGTTATGATGGAAGTCCATGCAAAAAATTATCTTAAAATTAGATTCTATAAAAAATTTTGAAATACTAGTTTATGTCAAAAAATCGTAGTATATTATGCACAAGTTTATACTAGTTTCGGTCAAAAAATGAAATTAAATCGAGGATTGTTCGAAATGCTACGAAACTTTTCAGATCCTTTCTATATCTTACGAGGGAATGTTATGATGGAAGTCCATGCAAAAAGTTATCTTAAAATTAGGTTCTATGAAACTCTTTTAAATGCTAGTTTAGGTCAAAAAATCGTAGTATATTATGCACAATTTTATACTAGTTTTGGTCAAAAAATCAAATTAAATTGAGGATTGTTCGAAATGCTACGAAACATTTCAGATTCTCTCTATATGTTACGAGGGAATGTTATGATGGAAGTCCATGAAAAAAATTTATCACAAAATTAGATTCTATGAAACTTTTTGAAATGCTAGTTTTGGTAAAAAAATCGTAGTATATAATACACAATTTGGTACTAGTTTCGGTTAAAAAATCAAATATAATCGAGGATTGTTCGAAATGCTACGAAACATTTCAGATCCTTTCTATATGTTACGAGGGAATGTTATGATGGAAGTCCAAGCAAAAATTATCTTAAAATTAGATTCTATGAAACTTTTTGAAATGCTAGTTTCGGTAAAAAAATCGTAGTATATTATACATAATTTTGTTGCAGTTTCGGTAAAAAAATCAAATTAAATCGAGGATTGCTCGAAATGCTACGAAACTTTTCAGATCCTTTCTATATCTTAAGAGGGAATGATATGATGGAAGTGCATGCAAAAAATTATCTTAAAATTAGATTCTATGAAAATTTTTGAAATACTAGTTTATGTCAAAAAAATCGTAGTATATTATGCACAAGTTTATACTAGTTTCGGTCAAAAAATCAAATTAAATCGAGGATTGTTCGAAATGCTACGAAACTTTATAGATCCTTTGTATATGTTACGAGGGAATGTTATGATGGAAGTCCATGCAAAAAAATTATCGTAAAATTAGGTTCTATGAAACTTTTTAAAATACTAGTTTAGGTCAAAAAAATCGTAGTATATTATGCACAATTTTATACTAGTTTCGGTCAAAAAATCAAATTAAATCGAGGATTGTTCGAAATGCTACGAAACTTTTCAAATTCTCTATATATGTTACGAGGGAATGTTATGATGGAAGTCCATGAAAATTTTTTATCAAAAAATTAGATTTTAAGAAACTTTTTGAAATGCTAGTTTCGGTCAAAAAATCGTAGTATATAATACACAATTTTGTACTAGTTTCGGTCAAAAAATCAAATTAAATCGAGGATTGTTCGAAATGCTACGAAACTTTTCAGATCCTTTCTATATGTTACGAGGGACTGTTATGATAGAAGTCCATGCAAAAGTTATCTTAAAATTAGATTCTATGAAACTTTTCTAAATGCTAGTTTCGGTCAAAAGAATGTAGTATATTATACACAATTTTGTACAAGTTTCGGTCAAAAAATCAAATTAAATCGGGAATTGTTCGAAATGCTACGAAACTTTTCAGATCCTTTCTATATGTTACGAGGGAATGTTATGATGGAATTCCATGCAAAAATTATCTTAAAATTAGATTCTATGAAACTCCTTTAAATACTAGTTTAGGTCAAAAAAATCGTAGTATATTATGCACAATTTTATACTAGTTTTGGTCAAAAAATCAAATTAAATCGAGGATTGTTCGAAATGCTACGAAACATTTCAGATTCTCTCTATATGTTACGAGGGAATGTTATGATGGAAGTCCATGAAAAACATTTATCATAAAATTAGATTCTATGAAACTTTTTGAAATGCTAGTTTCGGTAAAAAAAAATCGTAGTATATAATACACAATTTTCTACTAGTTTCGGTCAAAAAATCAAATTAAATCGAGGATTGTTCGAAATTCTACGAAACTTTTCAGATCCTTTCTATATCCTAAGAGGGAATGTTATGATGGAAGTCCATGCAAAAAATATCTTAAAATTAGATTCTATGAAACTTTTTGAAATGCTAGTTTCGGTCAAAAAATCGTAGTATATTATACATAATTTTGTAGCAGTTTCGGTAAAAAAATCAAATTAAATCGAGAATTGCTCGAAATTCTACGAAACGTTTCAGATCCTTTCTATATCCTAAGAAGGAATGTTATGATGGAAGTCCATGCAAAAAATTATCTTAAAATTAGATTCTATGAAAATTTTTGAAATACTAGTTTATGTCAAAAAATCGTAGTATATTATGCACAAGTTCATACTAGTTTCGGTCAAAAAATCAAATTAAATCGAGGATTGTTCGAAATGCTACGAAACGTTATAGATCCTTTGTATATGTTACGAGGGAATGTTATGATGGAAGTCCATGCAAAAAATTATCTTAAAATTAGGTTCTATGAAACTTTTTAAAATACTAGTTTAGGTCAAAAAAATCGTAGTATATTATGCACAATTTTATACTAGTTTCGGTCAAAAAATCAAATTAAATCGAGGATTGTTCGAAATGCTACGAAACTTTTCAAATTCTCTATATATGTTACGAGGGAATGTTATGATGGAAGTCCATGAAAATTTTTTATCAAAAAATTAGATTTTAAGAAACTTTTTGAAATGCTAGTTTCGGTCAAAAAATCGTAGTATATAATACACAATTTTGTACTAGTTTCGGTCAAAAAATCAAATTAAATCGAGGATTGTTCGAAATGCTACGAAACTTTTCAGATCCTTTCTATATGTTACGAGGGACTGTTATGATAGAAGTCCATGCAAAAGTTATCTTAAAATTAGATTCTATGAAACTTTTCTAAATGCTAGTTTCGGTCAAAAGAATGTAGTATATTATACACAATTTTGTACAAGTTTCGGTCAAAAAATCAAATTAAATCGGGAATTGTTCGAAATGCTACGAAACTTTTCAGATCCTTTCTATATGTTACGAGGGAATGTTATGATGGAATTCCATGCAAAAATTATCTTAAAATTAGATTCTATGAAACTCCTTTAAATACTAGTTTAGGTCAAAAAAATCGTAGTATATTATGCACAATTTTATACTAGTTTTGGTCAAAAAATCAAATTAAATCGAGGATTGTTCGAAATGCTACGAAACATTTCAGATTCTCTCTATATGTTACGAGGGAATGTTATGATGGAAGTCCATGAAAAACATTTATCATAAAATTAGATTCTATGAAACTTTTTGAAATGCTAGTTTCGGTAAAAAAAAATCGTAGTATATAATACACAATTTTCTACTAGTTTCGGTCAAAAAATCAAATTAAATCGAGGATTGTTCGAAATTCTACGAAACTTTTCAGATCCTTTCTATATCCTAAGAGGGAATGTTATGATGGAAGTCCATGCAAAAAATATCTTAAAATTAGATTCTATGAAACTTTTTGAAATGCTAGTTTCGGTCAAAAAATCGTAGTATATTATACATAATTTTGTAGCAGTTTCGGTAAAAAAATCAAATTAAATCGAGAATTGCTCGAAATTCTACGAAACGTTTCAGATCCTTTCTATATCCTAAGAAGGAATGTTATGATGGAAGTCCATGCAAAAAATTATCTTAAAATTCGATTCTATGAAAATTTGTGAAATACTAGTTTATGTCAAAAAATCGTAGTATATTATGCACAAGTTCATACTAGTTTCGGTCAAAAAATCAAATTAAATCGAGGATTGTTCGAAATGCTACGAAACGTTATAGATCCTTTGTATATGTTACGAGGGAATGTTATGATGGAAGTCCATGCAAAAAATTATCTTAAAATTAGGTTCTATGAAACTTTTTAAAATACTAGTTTAGGTCAAAAAAATCGTAGTATATTATGCACAATTTTATACTAGTTTCGGTCAAAAAATCAAATTAAATCGAGGATTGTTCGAAATGCTACGAAACTTTTCAAATTCTCTATATATGTTACGAGGGAATGTTATGATGGAAGTCCATGAAAATTTTTTATCAAAAAATTAGATTTTAAGAAACTTTTTGAAATGCTAGTTTCGGTCAAAAAATCGTAGTATATAATACACAATTTTGTACTAGTTTCGGTCAAAAAATCAAATTAAATCGAGGATTGTTCGAAATGCTACGAAACTTTTCAGATCCTTTCTATATGTTACGAGGGACTGTTATGATAGAAGTCCATGCAAAAGTTATCTTAAAATTAGATTCTATGAAACTTTTCTAAATGCTAGTTTCGGTCAAAAGAATGTAGTATATTATACACAATTTTGTACAAGTTTCGGTCAAAAAATCAAATTAAATCGGGAATTGTTCGAAATGCTACGAAACTTTTCAGATCCTTTCTATATGTTACGAGGGAATGTTATGATGGAATTCCATGCAAAAATTATCTTAAAATTAGATTCTATGAAACTCCTTTAAATACTAGTTTAGGTCAAAAAAATCGTAGTATATTATGCACAATTTTATACTAGTTTTGGTCAAAAAATCAAATTAAATCGAGGATTGTTCGAAATGCTACGAAACATTTCAGATTCTCTCTATATGTTACGAGGGAATGTTATGATGGAAGTCCATGAAAAACATTTATCATAAAATTAGATTCTATGAAACTTTTTGAAATGCTAGTTTCGGTAAAAAAAAATCGTAGTATATAATACACAATTTTCTACTAGTTTCGGTCAAAAAATCAAATTAAATCGAGGATTGTTCGAAATTCTACGAAACTTTTCAGATCCTTTCTATATCCTAAGAGGGAATGTTATGATGGAAGTCCATGCAAAAAATATCTTAAAATTAGATTCTATGAAACTTTTTGAAATGCTAGTTTCGGTCAAAAAATCGTAGTATATTATACATAATTTTGTAGCAGTTTCGGTAAAAAAATCAAATTAAATCGAGAATTGCTCGAAATTCTACGAAACGTTTCAGATCCTTTCTATATCCTAAGAAGGAATGTTATGATGGAAGTCCATGCAAAAAATTATCTTAAAATTAGATTCTATGAAAATTTTTGAAATACTAGTTTATGTCAAAAAATCGTAGTATATTATGCACAAGTTCATACTAGTTTCGGTCAAAAAATCAAATTAAATCGAGGATTGTTCGAAATGCTACGAAACGTTATAGATCCTTTGTATATGTTACGAGGGAATGTTATGATGGAAGTCCATGCAAAAAATTATCTTAAAATTAGGTTCTATGAAACTTTTTAAAATACTAGTTTAGGTCAAAAAAATCGTAGTATATTATGCACAATTTTATACTAGTTTTGGTCAAAAAATCAAATTAAATCGAGGATTGTTCGAAATGCTACGAAACTTTTCAAATTCTCTATATATGTTACGAGGGAATGTTATGATGGAAGTCCATGAAAATTTTTTATCAAAAAATTAGATTTTAAGAAACTTTTTGAAATGCTAGTTTCGGTCAAAAAATCGTAGTATATAATACACAATTTTGTACTAGTTTCGGTCAAAAAATCAAATTAAATCGAGGATTGTTCGAAATGCTACGAAACTTTTCAGATCCTTTCTATATGTTACGAGGGACTGTTATGATAGAAGTCCATGCAAAAGTTATCTTAAAATTAGATTCTATGAAACTTTTCTAAATGCTAGTTTCGGTCAAAAGAATGTAGTATATTATACACAATTTTGTACAAGTTTCGGTCAAAAAATCAAATTAAATCGGGAATTGTTCGAAATGCTACGAAACTTTTCAGATCCTTTCTATATGTTACGAGGGAATGTTATGATGGAATTCCATGAAAAAATTATCTTAAAATTAGATTCTATGAAACTCCTTTAAATACTAGTTTAGGTCAAAAAAATCGTAGTATATTATGCACAATTTTATACTAGTTTTGGTCAAAAAATCAAATTAAATCGAGGATTGTTCGAAATGCTACGAAACATTTCAGATTCTCTCTATATGTTACGAGGGAATGTTATGATGGAAGTCCATGAAAAACATTTATCATAAAATTAGATTCTATGAAACTTTTTGAAATGCTAGTTTCGGTAAAAAAAAATCGTAGTATATAATACACAATTTTCTACTAGTTTCGGTCAAAAAATCAAATTAAATCGAGGATTGTTCGAAATTCTACGAAACTTTTCAGATCCTTTCTATATCCTAAGAGGGAATGTTATGATGGAAGTCCATGCAAAAAATATCTTAAAATTAGATTCTATGAAACTTTTTGAAATGCTAGTTTCGGTCAAAAAATCGTAGTATATTATACATAATTTTGTAGCAGTTTCGGTAAAAAAATCAAATTAAATCGAGAATTGCTCGAAATTCTACGAAACGTTTCAGATCCTTTCTATATCCTAAGAAGGAATGTTATGATGGAAGTCCATGCAAAAAATTATCTTAAAATTCGATTCTATGAAAATTTGTGAAATACTAGTTTATGTCAAAAAATCGTAGTATATTATGCACAAGTTCATACTAGTTTCGGTCAAAAAATCAAATTAAATCGAGGATTGTTCGAAATGCTACGAAACGTTATAGATCCTTTGTATATGTTACGAGGGAATGTTATGATGGAAGTCCATGCAAAAAATTATCTTAAAATTAGGTTCTATGAAACTTTATAAAATACTAGTTTAGGTCAAAAAAATCGTAGTATATTATGCACAATTTTATACTAGTTTCGGTCAAAAAATCAAATTAAATCGAGGATTGTTCGAAATGCTACGAAACTTTTCAAATTCTCTATATATGTTACGAGGGAATGTTATGATGGAAGTCCATGAAAATTTTTTATCAAAAAATTAGATTTTAAGAAACTTTTTGAAATGCTAGTTTCGGTCAAAAAATCGTAGTATATAATACACAATTTTGTACTAGTTTCGGTCAAAAAATCAAATTAAATCGAGGATTGTTCGAAATGCTACGAAACTTTTCAGATCCTTTCTATATGTTACGAGGGACTGTTATGATAGAAGTCCATGCAAAAGTTATCTTAAAATTAGATTCTATGAAACTTTTCTAAATGCTAGTTTCGGTCAAAAGAATGTAGTATATTATACACAATTTTGTACAAGTTTCGGTCAAAAAATCAAATTAAATCGGGAATTGTTCGAAATGCTACGAAACTTTTCAGATCCTTTCTATATGTTACGAGGGAATGTTATGATGGAATTCCATGCAAAAATTATCTTAAAATTAGATTCTATGAAACTCCTTTAAATACTAGTTTAGGTCAAAAAAATCGTAGTATATTATGCACAATTTTATACTAGTTTTGGTCAAAAAATCAAATTAAATCGAGGATTGTTCGAAATGCTACGAAACATTTCAGATTCTCTCTATATGTTACGAGGGAATGTTATGATGGAAGTCCATGAAAAACATTTATCATAAAATTAGATTCTATGAAACTTTTTGAAATGCTAGTTTCGGTAAAAAAAAATCGTAGTATATAATACACAATTTTCTACTAGTTTCGGTCAAAAAATCAAATTAAATCGAGGATTGTTCGAAATTCTACGAAACTTTTCAGATCCTTTCTATATCCTAAGAGGGAATGTTATGATGGAAGTCCATGGAAAAAATATCTTAAAATTAGATTCTATGAAACTTTTTGAAATGCTAGTTTCGGTCAAAAAATCGTAGTATATTATACATAATTTTGAAGCAGTTTCGGTAAAAAAATCAAATTAAATCGAGAATTGCTCGAAATTCTACGAAACGTTTCAGATCCTTTCTATATCCTAAGAAGGAATGTTATGATGGAAGTCCATGCAAAAAATTATCTTAAAATTTGATTCTATGAAAATTTTTGAAATACTAGTTTATGTCAAAAAATCGTAGTATATTATGCACAAGTTCATACTAGTTTCGGTCAAAAAATCAAATTAAATCGAGGATTGTTCGAAATGCTACGAAACGTTATAGATCCTTTGTATATGTTACGAGGGAATGTTATGATGGAAGTCCATGCAAAAAATTATCTTAAAATTAGGTTCTATGAAACTTTTTAAAATACTAGTTTAGGTCAAAAAATCGTAGTATATTATGCACAATTTTATACTAGTTTTGGTCAAAAAATCAAATTAAATCTAGGATTGTTCGAAATGCTACGAAACTTTTCAGATCCTTTCTATATGTTAAGAGGGAATGTTATGATTGAAGTCCATGCAAAAATTATCTTAAAATTAGATTCTATGAAACTTTTTGAAATGCTAGTTTTGGTCAAAAAATCGTAGTATATTATACATAATTTTGTACCAGTTTCGGTAAAAAAATTAAATTAAATCGAGGATTGCTCGAAATGCTACGAAACTTTTCAGATCCTTTCTATATCTTAAGAGGGAATGTTAAGATGGAAGTCCATGCAAAAAATTATCTTAAAATTAGATTCTATGAAACTTTTTGAAATACTAGTTTAGGTCAAAAAATCATAGTATATTATGCACAAGATTATACTAGTTTCGGTCAAAAAATCAAATTAAATCGAGTATTTGTTCGAAATGCTACGAAACTTTATAGATCCTTTGTATATGTTACGAGGGAATGTTATGATGGAAGTCTATGCAAAAAATTATCTTAAAATTAGGTTCTATAAAACTATTTAAAATACTAGTTTAGGTCAAAAAATCGTAGTATATTATGCACAATTTTATACTAGTTTCGGTCAAAAAATCAAATTAAATTGAGGATTGTTCGAAATGCTACGAAACTTTTCAGATTCTCTATATATGTTACGAGGGAATGTTATGATGGAAGTCCATGAAATTTTTTTATCAAAAAATTAGATTTTATGAAACTTTTTGAAATGCTAGTTTCGGTCAAAAAATCGTAGTATATAATACACAATTTTGTACTAGTTTCGGTCAAATAATCAAATTAAATCGAGGATTGTTCGAAATGCTATGAAACTTTTCAGATCCTTTCTATATGTTACGAGGGAATGTTATGATGGAAGTCCATGCAAAAATTATCTTAAAATTAGATTCTATGAAACTTTTTGAAATGCTAGTTTCGGTCAAAAAAAACGTAGTATATTATACACAATTTGGTACTAGTTTCGGTCAAAAAATCAAATTAAATCGGGAATTGTTCGAAATGCTACGAAACTTTTCAGATCCTTTTTATATGTTACGAGGGAATGTTATGATAGAATTCCATGCAAAAAGTTATCTTAAAATTAGATTCTATGAAACTCTTTTAAATACTAGTTTAGGTCAAATAATCGTAGTATATTATGCACAATTTTATACTAGTTTTGTTCAAAAAATCAAATTAAATCGAGGATTGTTCGAAATGCTACGAAACATTTCAGATTCTTTCTATATGTTACGAGGGAATGTTATGATGGAAGTCCATGAAAAAAATTTATCACAAAATTAGATCCTATGAAACTTTTTGAAATGCTAGTTTCGGTAAAAAAAAATCGTGGTATATAATACACAATTTTCTACTAGTTTCGGTCAAAAAATCAAATTAAATCGAGGATTGTTCGAAATGCTACGAAACTTTTCAGATCCTTTCTATATGTTACGAGGGAATGTTATGATGGAAGTCCATGCAAAAATTATCTTAAAATTAGATTCTATGAAACTTTTTGAAATGCTAGTTTCGGTCAAAAAATTGTAGTATATTATACATAATTTTGTAGCAGTTTCGGTAAAAAAATCAAATTAAATCGAGAATTGCTCGAAATTCTACGAAACGTTTCAGATCCTTTCTATATCCTAAGAAGGAATGTTATGATGGAAGTCCATGCAAAAAATTATCTTAAAATTAGATTCTATGAAAATTTTTGAAATACTAGTTTATGTCAAAAAATCGTAGTATATTATGCACAAGTTCATACTAGTTTCGGTCAAAAAATCAAATTAAATCGAGGATTGTTCGAAATGCTACGAAACGTTATAGATCCTTTGTATATGTTACGAGGGAATGTTATGATGGAAGTCCATGCAAAAAATTATCTTAAAATTAGGTTCTATGAAACTTTTTAAAATACTAGTTTAGGTCAAAAAATCGTAGTATATTATGCACAATTTTATACTAGTTTTGGTCAAAAAATCAAATTAAATCTAGGATTGTTCGAAATGCTACGAAACTTTTCAGATCCTTTCTATATGTTAAGAGGGAATGTTATGATTGAAGTCCATGCAAAAATTATCTTAAAATTAGATTCTATGAAACTTTTTGAAATGCTAGTTTTGGTCAAAAAATCGTAGTATATTATACATAATTTTGTACCAGTTTCGGTAAAAAAATTAAATTAAATCGAGGATTGCTCGAAATGCTACGAAACTTTTCAGATCCTTTCTATATCTTAAGAGGGAATGTTAAGATGGAAGTCCATGCAAAAAATTATCTTAAAATTAGATTCTATGAAACTTTTTGAAATACTAGTTTAGGTCAAAAAATCGTAGTATATTATGCACAAGATTATACTAGTTTCGGTCAAAAAATCAAATTAAATCGAGTATTTGTTCGAAATGCTACGAAACTTTATAGATCCTTTGTATATGTTACGAGGGAATGTTATGATGGAAGTCTATGCAAAAAATTATCTTAAAATTAGGTTCTATAAAACTTTTTAAAATACTAGTTTAGGTCAAAAAATCGTAGTATATTATGCACAATTTTATACTAGTTTCGGTCAAAAAATCAAATTAAATCGAGGATTGTTCGAAATGCTACGAAACTTTTCAGATTCTCTATATATGTTACGAGGGAATGTTATGATGGAAGTCCATGAAATTTTTTTATCAAAAAATTAGATTTTATGAAACTTTTTGAAATGCTAGTTTCGGTCAAAAAATCGTAGTATATAATACACAATTTTGTACTAGTTTCGGTCAAATAATCAAATTAAATCGAGGATTGTTCGAAATGCTATGAAACTTTTCAGATCCTTTCTATATGTTACGAGGGAATGTTATGATGGAAGTCCATGCAAAAATTATCTTAAAATTAGATTCTATGAAACTTTTTGAAATGCTAGTTTCGGTCAAAAAAAACGTAGTATATTATACACAATTTGGTACTAGTTTCGGTCAAAAAATCAAATTAAATCGGGAATTGTTCGAAATGCTACGAAACTTTTCAGATCCTTTTTATATGTTACGAGGGAATGTTATGATAGAATTCCATGCAAAAAGTTATCTTAAAATTAGATTCTATGAAACTCTTTTAAATACTAGTTTAGGTCAAATAATCGTAGTATATTATGCACAATTTTATACTAGTTTTGGTCAAAAAATTAAATTAAATCGAGGATTGTTCGAAATGCTACGAAACATTTCAGATTCTTTCTATATGTTACGAGGGAATGTTATGATGGAAGTCCATGAAAAAAATTTATCACAAAATTAGATCCTATGAAACTTTTTGAAATGCTAGTTTCGGTAAAAAAAATCGTGGTATATAATACACAATTTTCTACTAGTTTCGGTCAAAAAATCAAATTAAATCGAGGATTGTTCGAAATGCTACGAAACTTTTCAGATCCTTTCTATATGTTACGAGGGAATGTTATGATGGAAGTCCATGCAAAAATTATCTTAAAATTAGATTCTATGAAACTTTTTGAAATGCTAGTTTCATACAAAAAATTGTAGTATATTATACATAATTTTGTAGCAGTTTCGGTAAAAAAATCAAATTAAATCGAGGATTGCTCGAAATGCTACGAAACTTTTCAGATCCTTTCTATATCTTAAGAGGGAATGTTATGATGGAAGTCCATGCAAAAAATTATCTTAAAATTAGATTTTATGAAACTTTTTGAAATACTAGTTTATGTCAATGTAGTATATTATGCACAAGTTTGTACTAGTTTCTGTCAAAAAATCAAATTAAATCGAGGATTGTTCGAAATGCTACGAAACTTTATAGATCCTTTGTATATGTTACGAGGGAATGTTATGATGGAAGTCCATGCAAAAAATTATCTTAAAATTAGGTTCTATGAAACTTTTTAAAATACTAGTTTAGGTCAAAAAATCGTAGTATATTATGCACAATTTTATACTAGTTTCGGTCAAAAAATCAAATTAAATCGAGGATTGTTCGAAATGCTACGAAACTTTTCAGATCCTTTCTATATCTTACGAGGGAATGTTATGATGGAAGTCCATGCAAAAATTATCTTAAAATTAGATTCTATGAAACTTTTTGAATTGCTAGTTTCGGTCAAAAAAACGTAGTATATTATACATAATTTTGTACCAGTTTCGGTAAAAAAATCAAATTAAATCGAGGATTGTTCAAAATGCTACGAAACTTTTCAGATCCTTTCTATATCTTACGAGGGAATGTTATGATGGAAGTCCATGCAAAAAATTATCTTAAAATTACATTCTATGAAACTTTTTAAAATACTAGTTTAGGTCAAAAAATCGTAGTATATTATGCACAATTTTATACTAGTTTCGGTCAAAAAATCAAATTAAATCGAGGATTGTTCGAAATGCTACGAAACTTTTCAGATTCTCTATATATGTTACGAGGGAATGTTAGGATGGAACTCCATGAAATGTTTTATCAAAAAATTAGATTTTTTGAAACTTTTTGAAATGCTAGTTTCGGTCAAAAAATCGTAGTATATAATACACAATTTTGTACTAGTTTCGGTCTAATAATCAAATTAAATCGAGGATTGTTCGAAATGCTATGAAACTTTTCAGATCCTTTCTATATGTTACGAGGGAATGTTATGATGGAAGTCCATGCAAAAATTATCTTAAAATTAGATTCTATGAAACTTTTTGAAATGCTAGTTTCGGTCAAAAAAACGTAGTATATTATACACAATTTTGTACTAGTTTCGGTCAAAAAATCAAATTAAATCGGGAATTGTTCGAAATGCTACGAAACTTTTCAGATCCTTTCTATATGTTACGAGGGAATGTTATGATGGAATTCCATGCAAAAAGTTATCTTAAAATTAGATTCTATGAAACTCTTTTAAATACTAGTTTAGGTCAAATAATCGTAGTATATTATGCACAATTTTATACTAGTTTTGGTCAAAAAATCAAATTAAATCGAGGATTGTTCGAAATGCTACGAAACATTTCAGATTCTCTCTATATGTTACGAGTGAATGTTATAATGGAAGTCCATGAAAAATATTTATCACAAAATTAGATTCTATGAAACTTTTTGAAATGCTAGTTTCGGTAAAAAAAATCGTAGTATATAATACACAGATTTCTACTAGTTTCGGTCAAAAAATCAAATTAAATCGAGGATTGTTCGAAATGCTACGAAAATTTCCAGATCCTTTCTATATGTTACCAGGGAATGTTATGATGGAAGTCCATGCAAAAATTATCTTAAAATTAGATTCTATGAAACTTTTTGAAATGCTAGTTTCGGTCAAAAAATTGTAGTATATTATACATAATTTTGTAGCAGTTTCGTTAAAAAAATCAAATTAAATCGAGGATTGCTCGAAATGCTACGAAACTTTTTAGATCCTTCTATATCTTAAGAGGGAATGTTATGATGGAAGTCCATGCAAAAAATTATCTTAAAATTAGATTTTATGAAACTTTTTTAAATACTAGTTTATGTCAAAAAATCGTAGTATATTATGCACCAGTTTATACTAGTTTCTGTCAAAAAATCAAATTAAATCGAGGATTGTTCGACATACTACGAAACTTTATAGATCCTTTGTATATGTTACGAGGGAATGTTATGATGAAAGTCCATGCAAAAAATTATCTTAAAATTAGGTTCTATGAAACTTTTTGAAATGCTAGTTTCGGTAAAAAAATCGTAGTATATTATACATAATTTTGTTGCAGTTTCGGTAAAAAAATCAAATTAAATCGAGGAATTCTCGAAATGCTACGAAACTTTTCAGATCCTTTCTATATCTAAAGAGGGAATGTTATGATGGAAGTGCATGCAAAAAATAATCTTAAAATTAGAAACTATGAAAAATTTTGAAATACTAGTTTATGTCAAAAAATCGTAGTATATTATGCACAAGTTTATACTAGTTTCGGTCAAAAAATCAAATTAAATCGAGGATTGTTCGAAATGCTACGAAACTTTATAGATCCTTTGTATATGTTACGAGGGAATGTTATGATGGAAGTCCATGCAAATAATTATCTTAAAATTAGGTTCTATGAAACTTTTTAAAATATTAGTTTAGGTCAAAAAAAACGTAGTATATTATGCACAATTTTATACTAGTTTCGGTCAAAAAATCAAATCAAATCGAGGATTGTTCGAAATGCTACAAAACTTTTCAGATTCTCTATATATGTTACGAGGGAATGTTATGATGTAAGTCCATGAAAATTTTTTATCAAAAAATTAGATTTTATGAGACTTTTTTAAATGCTAGTTTCGGTCAAAAAATCGTAGTATATAATACACAATTTTGTACTAGTTTCGGTCAAAAAATCAAATTAAATCGAGGATTGTTCGAAATGCTACGAAACTTTTCAGATCCTTTCTATATGTTACGAGGGACTGTTATGATGGAAGTCCATGCAAAAGTTATCTTAAAATTAGATTCTATGAAACTTTTTGAAATGCTAGTTTCGGTCAAAAAAACGTAGTATATTATACACAATTTTTTACTAGTTGCGGTCAAAAAATAAAATTAAATCGGGAATTGTTCGAAATGCTACGAAACTTTTCAGATCCTTTCTATATGTTATGAGGGAATGTTATGATGGAATTCCATGCAAAAATTATCTTAAAATTAGATTCTATGAAACTCTTTTAAATACTAGTTTAGGTCAAATAATCGTAGTATATTATGCACAATTTTATACTAGTTTTGGTCAAAAAATCAAATTAAATCGAGGATTGTTCGAAATGCTACGAAACATTTCAGATTCTCTCTATATGTTACGAGGGAATGTTATGATGGAAGTCCATGAAAAAAATTTATCACAAAATTAGATCCTATGAAACTTTTTGAAATGCTAGTTTCGGTAAAAAAAATCGTGGTATATAATACACAATTTTCTACTAGTTTCGGTCAAAAAATCAAATTAAATCGAGGATTGTTCGAAATGCTACGAAACTTTTCAGATCCTTTCTATATGTTACGAGGGAATGTTATGATGGAAGTCCATGCAAAAATTATCTTAAAATTAGATTCTATGAAACTTTTTGAAATGCTAGTTTCGGTCAAAAAATTTTAGTATATTATACATAATTTTGTAGCAGTTTCGGTAAAAAAATCAAATTAAATCGAGGATTGCTCGAAATGCTACGAAACTTTTCAGATCCTTTCTATATCTTAAGAGGGAATGTTATGATGGAAGTCCATGCAAAAAATTATCTTAAAATTAGATTTTATGAAACTTTTTGAAATACTTGTTTATGTCAATGTAGTATATTATGCACAAGTTTATACTAGTTTCTGTCAAAAAATCAAATTAAATCGAGGATTGTTCTAAATGCTACGAAACTTTATAAGATCCTTTGTATATGTTACGAGGGAATGTTATGATGGAAGTCCATGCAAAAAATTATCTTAAAATTAGGTTCTATGAAACTTTTTAAAATACTAGTTTAGGTCAAAAAATCGTAGTATATTATGCACAATTTTATACTAGTTTCGGTCAAAAAATCAAATTAAATCGAGGATTGTTCGAAATGCTACGAAACTTTTCAGATCCTTTCTATATCTTACGAGGGAATGTTATGATGGAAGTCCATGCAAAAATTATCTTAAAATTAGATTCTATGAAACTTTTTGAATTGCTAGAATCGGTCAAAAAAACGTAGAATATTATACATAATTTTGTACCAGTTTCGGTAAAAAATCAAATTAAATCGAGGATTGTTCAAAATGCTACGAAACTTTTCAGATCCTTTCAATATCTTATGAGGGAATGTTATGATGGAAGTCCATGCAAAAAATTATCTTAAAATTACATTCTATGAAACTTTTTAAAATACTAGTTTAGGTCAAAAAATCGTAGTATATTATGCACAATTTTATACTAGTTTCGGTCAAAAAATCAAATTAAATCGAGGATTGTTTGAAATGCTACGAAACTTTTCAGATTCTCTATATATGTTACGAGGGAATGTTAGGATGGAACTCCATGAAATGTTTTATCAAAAAATTAGATTTTTTGAAACTTTTTGAAATGCTAGTTTCGGTCAAAAAATCGTAGTATATAATACACAATTTTGTACTAGTTTCGGTCTAATAATCAAATTAAATCGAGGATTGTTCGAAATGCTATGAAACTTTTCAGATCCTTTCTATATGTTACGAGGGAATGTTATGATGGAAGTCCATGCAAAAATTATCTTAAAATTAGATTCTAAAAAACTTTTTGAAATGCTAGTTTCGGTCAAAAAAACGTAGTATATTATACACAATTTTGTACTAGTTTCGGTCAAAAAATCAAATTAAATCGGGAATTGTTCGAAATGCTACGAAACTTTTCAGATCCTTTCTATATGTTACGAGGGAATGTTATGATGGAATTCCATGCAAAAAGTTATCTTAAAATTAGATTCTATGAAACTCTTTTAAATACTAGTTTAGGTCAAATAATCGTAGTATATTATGCACAATTTTATACTAGTTTTGGTCAAA
This sequence comes from Lathyrus aphaca, assembly GCA_963966055.1. Lineage (NCBI taxonomy): Eukaryota > Viridiplantae > Streptophyta > Magnoliopsida > Fabales > Fabaceae > Lathyrus > Lathyrus aphaca. The sequence goes on from OZ014522.1 coordinate 15,640,728, forward strand.
AAATCAAATTAAATCGAGGATTGTTCGAAATGCTACGAAACTTTTCAGATTCTCTCTATATGTTACGAGGGAATGTTATGATGGAAGTCCATGAAAAAAATTTATCACAAAATTAGATTCTATGAAACTTTTTGAAATGCTAGTTTCGGTAAAAAAATCGTAGTATATAATACACAGATTTCTACTAGTTTCGGTCAAAAAATCAAATTAAATCGAGGATTGTTCGAAATGCTACGAAAATTTCCAGATCCTTTCTATATGTTACCAGGGAATGTTATGATGGAAGTCCATGCAAAAATTATCTTAAAATTAGATTCTATGAAACTTTTTGAAATGCTAGTTTCGGTCAAAAAATTGTAGTATATTATACATAATTTTGTAGCAGTTTCGTTAAAAAAATCAAATTAAATCGAGGATTGCACGAAATGCTAAGAAACTTTTTAGATCCTTCTATATCTTAAGAGGGAATGTTATGATGGAAGTCCATGCAAAAAATTATCTTAAAATTAGATTTTATGAAACTTTTTTAAATACTAGTTTATGTCAAAAAATCGTAGTATATTATGCACAAGTTTATACTAGTTTCTGTCAAAAAATCAAATTAAATCGAGGATTGTTCGACATACTATGAAACTTTATAGATCCTTTGTATATGTTACGAGGGAATGTTATGATGAAAGTCCATGCAAAAAATTATCTTAAAATTAGGTTCTATGAAACTTTTTGAAATGCTAGTTTCGGTAAAAAAATCGTAGTATATTATACATAATTTTGTTGTAGTTTCGGTAAAAAAATCAAATTAAATCGAGGATTGCTCGAAATGCTACGAAACTTTTCAGATCCTTTCTATATCTTAAGAGGGAATGTTATGATGGAAGTGCATGCAAAAAATAATCTTAAAATTAGAAACTATGAAAAATTTTGAAATACTAGTTTATGTCAAAAAATCGTAGTATATTATGCACAAGTTTATACTAGTTTCGGTCAAAAAATCAAATTAAATCGAGGATTGTTCGAAATGCTACGAAACTTTATAGATCCTTTGTATATGTTACGGGGGAATGTTATGATGGAAGTCCATGCAAAAAATTATCTTAAAATTAGGTTCTATGAAACTTTTTAAAATATTAGTTTAGGTCAAAAAAATCGTAGTATATTATGCACAATTTTATACTAGTTTCGGTCAAAAAATCAAATTAAATCGAGGATTGTTCGAAATGCTACGAAACTTTTCAGATTCTCTATATATGTTACGAGGGAATGTTATGATGTAAGTCCATGAAAATTTTTTATCAAAAAATTAGATTTTATGAGACTTTTTTAAATGCTAGTTTCGGTCAAAAAATCGTAGTATATAATACACAATTTTGTACTAGTTTCGGTCAAAAAATCAAATTAAATTGAGGATTGTTCGAAATGCTACGAAACTTTTCAGATCCTTTCTATATGTTACGAGGGACTGTTATGATGGAAGTCCATGCAAAAGTTATCTTAAAATTAGATTCTATGAAACTTTTTGAAATGCTAGTTTCGGTCAAAAAAACGTAGTATATTATACACAATTTTTTACTAGTTGCGGTCAAAAAATAAAATTAAATCGGGAATTGTTCGAAATGCTACGAAACTTTTCAGATCCTTTCTATATGTTATGAGGGAATGTTATGATGGAATTCCATGCAAAAATTATCTTAAAATTAGATTCTATGAAACTCTTTTAAATACTAGTTTAGGTCAAATAATCGTAGTATATTATGCACAATTTTATACTAGTTTTGGTCAAAAAATCAAATTAAATCGAGGATTGTTCGAAATGCTACGAAACATTTCAGATTCTCTCTATATGTTACGAGGGAATGTTATGATGGAAGTCCATGAAAAAAATTTATCACAAAATTAGATCCTATGAAACTTTTTGAAATGCTAGTTTCGGTAAAAAAAATCGTGGTATATAATACACAATTTTCTACTAGTTTCGGTCAAAAAATCAAATTAAATCGAGGATTGTTCGAAATGCTACGAAACTTTTCAGATCCTTTCTATATGTTACGAGGGAATGTTATGATGGAAGTCCATGCAAAAATTATCTTAAAATTAGATTCTATGAAACTTTTTGAAATGCTAGTTTCGGTCAAAAAATTTTAGTATATTATACATAATTTTGTAGCAGTTTCGGTAAAAAAATCAAATTAAATCGAGGATTGCTCGAAATGCTACGAAACTTTTCAGATCCTTTCTATATCTTAAGAGGGAATGTTATGATGGAAGTCCATGCAAAAAATTATCTTAAAATTAGATTTTATGAAACTTTTTGAAATACTTGTTTATGTCAATGTAGTATATTATGCACAAGTTTATACTAGTTTCTGTCAAAAAATCAAATTAAATCGAGGATTGTTCTAAATGCTACGAAACTTTATAAGATCCTTTGTATATGTTACGAGGGAATGTTATGATGGAAGTCCATGCAAAAAATTATCTTAAAATTAGGTTCTATGAAACTTTTTAAAATACTAGTTTAGGTCAAAAAATCGTAGTATATTATTATGCACAATTTTATACTAGTTTCGGTCAAAAAATCAAATTAAATCGAGGATTGTTCGAAATGCTACGAAACTTTTCAGATCCTTTCTATATCTTACGAGGGAATGTTATGATGGAAGTCCATGCAAAAATTATCTTAAAATTAGATTCTATGAAACTTTTTGAATTGCTAGAATCGGTCAAAAAAACGTAGAATATTATACATAATTTTGTACCAGTTTCGGTAAAAAATCAAATTAAATCGAGGATTGTTCAAAATGCTACGAAACTTTTCAGATCCTTTCAATATCTTATGAGGGAATGTTATGATGGAAGTCCATGCAAAAAATTATCTTAAAATTACATTCTATGAAACTTTTTAAAATACTAGTTTAGGTCAAAAAATCGTAGTATATTATGCACAATTTTATACTAGTTTCGGTCAAAAAATCAAATTAAATCGAGGATTGTTTGAAATGCTACGAAACTTTTCAGATTCTCTATATATGTTACGAGGGAATGTTAGGATGGAACTCCATGAAATGTTTTATCAAAAAATTAGATTTTTTGAAACTTTTTGAAATGCTAGTTTCGGTCAAAAAATCGTAGTATATAATACACAATTTTGTACTAGTTTCGGTCTAATAATCAAATTAAATCGAGGATTGTTCGAAATGCTATGAAACTTTTCAGATCCTTTCTATATGTTACGAGGGAATGTTATGATGGAAGTCCATGCAAAAATTATCTTAAAATTAGATTCTAAAAAACTTTTTGAAATGCTAGTTTCGGTCAAAAAAACGTAGTATATTATACACAATTTTGTACTAGTTTCGGTCAAAAAATCAAATTAAATCGGGAATTGTTCGAAATGCTACGAAACTTTTCAGATCCTTTCTATATGTTACGAGGGAATGTTATGATGGAATTCCATGCAAAAAGTTATCTTAAAATTAGATTCTATGAAACTCTTTTAAATACTAGTTTAGGTCAAATAATCGTAGTATATTATGCACAATTTTATACTAGTTTTGGTCAAAAAATCAAATTAAATCGAGGATTGTTCGAAATGCTACGAAACTTTTCAGATTCTCTCTATATGTTACGAGGGAATGTTATGATGGAAGTCCATGAAAAAAATTTATCACAAAATTAGATTCTATGAAACTTTTTGAAATGCTAGTTTCGGTAAAAAAATCGTAGTATATAATACACAGATTTCTACTAGTTTCGGTCAAAAAATCAAATTAAATCGAGGATTGTTCGAAATGCTACGAAAATTTCCAGATCCTTTCTATATGTTACCAGGGAATGTTATGATGGAAGTCCATGCAAAAATTATCTTAAAATTAGATTCTATGAAACTTTTTGAAATGCTAGTTTCAGTCAAAAAATTGTAGTATATTATACATAATTTTGTAGCAGTTTCGTTAAAAAAATCAAATTAAATCGAGGATTGCACGAAATGCTAAGAAACTTTTTAGATCCTTCTATATCTTAAGAGGGAATGTTATGATGGAAGTCCATGCAAAAAATTATCTTAAAATTAGATTTTATGAAACTTTTTTAAATACTAGTTTATGTCAAAAAATCGTAGTATATTATGCACAAGTTTATACTAGTTTCTGTCAAAAAATCAAATTAAATCGAGGATTGTTCGACATACTATGAAACTTTATAGATCCTTTGTATATGTTACGAGGGAATGTTATGATGAAAGTCCATGCAAAAAATTATCTTAAAATTAGGTTCTATGAAACTTTTTGAAATGCTAGTTTCGGTAAAAAAATCGTAGTATATTATACATAATTTTGTTGTAGTTTCGGTAAAAAAATCAAATTAAATCGAGGATTGCTCGAAATGCTACGAAACTTTTCAGATCCTTTCTATATCTTAAGAGGGAATGTTATGATGGAAGTGCATGCAAAAAATAATCTTAAAATTAGAAACTATGAAAAATTTTGAAATACTAGTTTATGTCAAAAAATCGTAGTATATTATGCACAAGTTTATACTAGTTTCGGTCAAAAAATCAAATTAAATCGAGGATTGTTCGAAATGCTACGAAACTTTATAGATCCTTTGTATATGTTACGGGGGAATGTTATGATGGAAGTCCATGCAAAAAATTATCTTAAAATTAGGTTCTATGAAACTTTTTAAAATATTAGTTTAGGTCAAAAAAATCGTAGTATATTATGCACAATTTTATACTAGTTTCGGTCAAAAAATCAAATTAAATCGAGGATTGTTCGAAATGCTACGAAACTTTTCAGATTCTCTATATATGTTACGAGGGAATGTTATGATGTAAGTCCATGAAAATTTTTTATCAAAAAATTAGATTTTATGAGACTTTTTTAAATGCTAGTTTCGGTCAAAAAATCGTAGTATATAATACACAATTTTGTACTAGTTTCGGTCAAAAAATCAAATTAAATCGAGGATTGTTCGAAATGCTACGAAACTTTTCAGATCCTTTCTATATGTTACGAGGGACTGTTATGATGGAAGTCCATGCAAAAGTTATCTTAAAATTAGATTCTATGAAACTTTTTGAAATGCTAGTTTCGGTCAAAAAAACGTAGTATATTATACACAATTTTTTACTAGTTGCGGTCAAAAAATAAAATTAAATCGGGAATTGTTCGAAATGCTACGAAACTTTTCAGATCCTTTCTATATGTTATGAGGGAATGTTATGATGGAATTCCATGCAAAAATTATCTTAAAATTAGATTCTATGAAACTCTTTTAAATACTAGTTTAGGTCAAATAATCGTAGTATATTATGCACAATTTTATACTAGTTTTGGTCAAAAAATCAAATTAAATCGAGGATTGTTCGAAATGCTACGAAACATTTCAGATTCTCTCTATATGTTACGAGGGAATGTTATGATGGAAGTCCATGAAAAAAATTTATCACAAAATTAGATCCTATGAAACTTTTTGAAATGCTAGTTTCGGTAAAAAAAATCGTGGTATATAATACACAATTTTCTACTAGTTTCGGTCAAAAAATCAAATTAAATCGAGGATTGTTCGAAATGCTACGAAACTTTTCAGATCCTTTCTATATGTTACGAGGGAATGTTATGATGGAAGTCCATGCAAAAATTATCTTAAAATTAGATTCTATGAAACTTTTTGAAATGCTAGTTTCGGTCAAAAAATTTTAGTATATTATACATAATTTTGTAGCAGTTTCGGTAAAAAAATCAAATTAAATCGAGGATTGCTCGAAATGCTACGAAACTTTTCAGATCCTTTCTATATCTTAAGAGGGAATGTTATGATGGAAGTCCATGCAAAAAATTATCTTAAAATTAGATTTTATGAAACTTTTTGAAATACTTGTTTATGTCAATGTAGTATATTATGCACAAGTTTATACTAGTTTCTGTCAAAAAATCAAATTAAATCGAGGATTGTTCTAAATGCTACGAAACTTTATAAGATCCTTTGTATATGTTACGAGGGAATGTTATGATGGAAGTCCATGCAAAAAATTATCTTAAAATTAGGTTCTATGAAACTTTTTAAAATACTAGTTTAGGTCAAAAAATCGTAGTATATTATTATGCACAATTTTATACTAGTTTCGGTCAAAAAATCAAATTAAATCGAGGATTGTTCGAAATGCTACGAAACTTTTCAGATCCTTTCTATATCTTACGAGGGAATGTTATGATGGAAGTCCATGCAAAAATTATCTTAAAATTAGATTCTATGAAACTTTTTGAATTGCTAGAATCGGTCAAAAAAACGTAGAATATTATACATAATTTTGTACCAGTTTCGGTAAAAAATCAAATTAAATCGAGGATTGTTCAAAATGCTACGAAACTTTTCAGATCCTTTCAATATCTTATGAGGGAATGTTATGATGGAAGTCCATGCAAAAAATTATCTTAAAATTACATTCTATGAAACTTTTTAAAATACTAGTTTAGGTCAAAAAATCGTAGTATATTATGCACAATTTTATACTAGTTTCGGTCAAAAAATCAAATTAAATCGAGGATTGTTTGAAATGCTACGAAACTTTTCAGATTCTCTATATATGTTACGAGGGAATGTTAGGATGGAACTCCATGAAATGTTTTATCAAAAAATTAGATTTTTTGAAACTTTTTGAAATGCTAGTTTCGGTAAAAAAATCGTAGTATATTATACACAATTTTGTACTAGTTTCGGTCTAATAATCAAATTAAATCGAGGATTGTTCGAAATGCTATGAAACTTTTCAGATCCTTTCTATATGTTACGAGGGAATGTTATGATGGAAGTCCATGCAAAAATTATCTTAAAATTAGATTCTAAAAAACTTTTTGAAATGCTAGTTTCGGTCAAAAAAACGTAGTATATTATACACAATTTTGTACTAGTTTCGGTCAAAAAATCAAATTAAATCGGGAATTGTTCGAAATGCTACGAAACTTTTCAGATCCTTTCTATATGTTACGAGGGAATGTTATGATGGAATTCCATGCAAAAAGTTATCTTAAAATTAGATTCTATGAAACTCTTTTAAATACTAGTTTAGGTCAAATAATCGTAGTATATTATGCACAATTTTATACTAGTTTTGGTCAAAAAATCAAATTAAATCGAGGATTGTTCGAAATGCTACGAAACTTTTCAGATTCTCTCTATATGTTACGAGGGAATGTTATGATGGAAGTCCATGAAAAAAATTTATCACAAAATTAGATTCTATGAAACTTTTTGAAATGCTAGTTTCGGTAAAAAAATCGTAGTATATAATACACAGATTTCTACTAGTTTCGGTCAAAAAATCAAATTAAATCGAGGATTGTTCGAAATGCTACGAAAATTTCCAGATCCTTTCTATATGTTACCAGGGAATGTTATGATGGAAGTCCATGCAAAAATTATCTTAAAATTAGATTCTATGAAACTTTTTGAAATGCTAGTTTCGGTCAAAAAATTGTAGTATATTATACATAATTTTGTAGCAGTTTCGTTAAAAAAATCAAATTAAATCGAGGATTGCACGAAATGCTAAGAAACTTTTTAGATCCTTCTATATCTTAAGAGGGAATGTTATGATGGAAGTCCATGCAAAAAATTATCTTAAAATTAGATTTTATGAAACTTTTTTAAATACTAGTTTATGTCAAAAAATCGTAGTATATTATGCACAAGTTTATACTAGTTTCTGTCAAAAAATCAAATTAAATCGAGGATTGTTCGACATACTATGAAACTTTATAGATCCTTTGTATATGTTACGAGGGAATGTTATGATGAAAGTCCATGCAAAAAATTATCTTAAAATTAGGTTCTATGAAACTTTTTGAAATGCTAGTTTCGGTAAAAAAATCGTAGTATATTATACATAATTTTGTTGTAGTTTCGGTAAAAAAATCAAATTAAATCGAGGATTGCTCGAAATGCTACGAAACTTTTCAGATCCTTTCTATATCTTAAGAGGGAATGTTATGATGGAAGTGCATGCAAAAAATAATCTTAAAATTAGAAACTATGAAAAATTTTGAAATACTAGTTTATGTCAAAAAATCGTAGTATATTATGCACAAGTTTATACTAGTTTCGGTCAAAAAATCAAATTAAATCGAGGATTGTTCGAAATGCTACGAAACTTTATAGATCCTTTGTATATGTTACGGGGGAATGTTATGATGGAAGTCCATGCAAAAAATTATCTTAAAATTAGGTTCTATGAAACTTTTTAAAATATTAGTTTAGGTCAAAAAAATCGTAGTATATTATGCACAATTTTATACTAGTTTCGGTCAAAAAATCAAATTAAATCGAGGATTGTTCGAAATGCTACGAAACTTTTCAGATTCTCTATATATGTTACGAGGGAATGTTATGATGTAAGTCCATGAAAATTTTTTATCAAAAAATTAGATTTTATGAGACTTTTTTAAATGCTAGTTTCGGTCAAAAAATCGTAGTATATAATACACAATTTTGTACTAGTTTCGGTCAAAAAATCAAATTAAATCGAGGATTGTTCGAAATGCTACGAAACTTTTCAGATCCTTTCTATATGTTACGAGGGACTGTTATGATGGAAGTCCATGCAAAAGTTATCTTAAAATTAGATTCTATGAAACTTTTTGAAATGCTAGTTTCGGTCAAAAAAACGTAGTATATTATACACAATTTTTTACTAGTTGCGGTCAAAAAATAAAATTAAATCGGGAATTGTTCGAAATGCTACGAAACTTTTCAGATCCTTTCTATATGTTATGAGGGAATGTTATGATGGAATTCCATGCAAAAATTATCTTAAAATTAGATTCTATGAAACTCTTTTAAATACTAGTTTAGGTCAAATAATCGTAGTATATTATGCACAATTTTATACTAGTTTTGGTCAAAAAATCAAATTAAATCGAGGATTGTTCGAAATGCTACGAAACATTTCAGATTCTCTCTATATGTTACGAGGGAATGTTATGATGGAAGTCCATGAAAAAAATTTATCACAAAATTAGATCCTATGAAACTTTTTGAAATGCTAGTTTCGGTAAAAAAAATCGTGGTATATAATACACAATTTTCTACTAGTTTCGGTCAAAAAATCAAATTAAATCGAGGATTGTTCGAAATGCTACGAAACTTTTCAGATCCTTTCTATATGTTACGAGGGAATGTTATGATGGAAGTCCATGCAAAAATTATCTTAAAATTAGATTCTATGAAACTTTTTGAAATGCTAGTTTTGGTCAAAAAATTTTAGTATATTATACATAATTTTGTAGCAGTTTCGGTAAAAAAATCAAATTAAATCGAGGATTGCTCGAAATGCTACGAAACATTTCAGATCCTTTCTATATCTTAAGAGGGAATGTTATGATGGAAGTCCATGCAAAAAATTATCTTAAAATTAGATTTTATGAAACTTTTTGAAATACTTGTTTATGTCAATGTAGTATATTATGCACAAGTTTATACTAGTTTCTGTCAAAAAATCAAATTAAATCGAGGATTGTTCTAAATGCTACGAAACTTTATAAGATCCTTTGTATATGTTACGAGGGAATGTTATGATGGAAGTCCATGCAAAAAATTATCTTAAAATTAGGTTCTATGAAACTTTTTAAAATACTAGTTTAGGTCAAAAAATCGTAGTATATTATGCACAATTTTATACTAGTTTCGGTCAAAAAATCAAATTAAATCGAGGATTGTTCGAAATGCTACGAAACTTTTCAGATCCTTTCTATATCTTACGAGGGAATGTTATGATGGAAGTCCATGCAAAAATTATCTTAAAATTAGATTCTATGAAACTTTTTGAATTGCTAGAATCGGTCAAAAAAACGTAGAATATTATACATAATTTTGTACCAGTTTCGGTAAAAAAATCAAATTAAATCGAGGATTGTTCAAAATGCTACGAAACTTTTCAGATCCTTTCAATATCTTATGAGGGAATGTTATGATGGAAGTCCATGCAAAAAATTATCTTAAAATTACATTCTATGAAACTTTTTAAAATACTAGTTTAGGTCAAAAAATCGTAGTATATTATGCACAATTTTATACTAGTTTCGGTCAAAAAATCAAATTAAATCGAGGATTGTTTGAAATGCTACGAAACTTTTCAGATTCTCTATATATGTTACGAGGGAATGTTAGGATGGAACTCCATGAAATGTTTTATCAAAAAATTAGATTTTTTGAAACTTTTTGAAATGCTAGTTTCGGTCAAAAAATCGTAGTATATAATACACAATTTTGTACTAGTTTCGGTCTAATAATCAAATTAAATCGAGGATTGTTCGAAATGCTATGAAACTTTTCAGATCCTTTCTATATGTTACGAGGGAATGTTATGATGGAAGTCCATGCAAAAATTATCTTAAAATTAGATTCTAAAAAACTTTTTGAAATGCTAGTTTCGGTCAAAAAAACGTAGTATATTATACACAATTTTGTACTAGTTTCGGTCAAAAAATCAAATTAAATCGGGAATTGTTCGAAATGCTACGAAACTTTTCAGATCCTTTCTATATGTTACGAGGGAATGTTATGATGGAATTCCATGCAAAAAGTTATCTTAAAATTAGATTCTATGAAACTCTTTTAAATACTAGTTTAGGTCAAATAATCGTAGTATATTATGCACAATTTTATACTAGTTTTGGTCAAAAAATCAAATTAAATCGAGGATTGTTCGAAATGCTACGAAACTTTTCAGATTCTCTCTATATGTTACGAGGGAATGTTATGATGGAAGTCCATGAAAAAAATTTATCACAAAATTAGATTCTATGAAACTTTTTGAAATGCTAGTTTCGGTAAAAAAATCGTAGTATATAATACACAGATTTCTACTAGTTTCGGTCAAAAAATCAAATTAAATCGAGGATTGTTCGAAATGCTACGAAAATTTCCAGATCCTTTCTATATGTTACCAGGGAATGTTATGATGGAAGTCCATGCAAAAATTATCTTAAAATTAGATTCTATGAAACTTTTTGAAATGCTAGTTTCGGTCAAAAAATTGTAGTATATTATACATAATTTTGTAGCAGTTTCGTTAAAAAAATCAAATTAAATCGAGGATTGCACGAAATGCTAAGAAACTTTTTAGATCCTTCTATATCTTAAGAGGGAATGTTATGATGGAAGTCCATGCAAAAAATTATCTTAAAATTAGATTTTATGAAACTTTTTTAAATACTAGTTTATGTCAAAAAATCGTAGTATATTATGCACAAGTTTATACTAGTTTCTGTCAAAAAATCAAATTAAATCGAGGATTGTTCGACATACTATGAAACTTTATAGATCCTTTGTATATGTTACGAGGGAATGTTATGATGAAAGTCCATGCAAAAAATTATCTTAAAATTAGGTTCTATGAAACTTTTTGAAATGCTAGTTTCGGTAAAAAAATCGTAGTATATTATACATAATTTTGTTGTAGTTTCGGTAAAAAAATCAAATTAAATCGAGGATTGCTCGAAATGCTACGAAACTTTTCAGATCCTTTCTATATCTTAAGAGGGAATGTTATGATGGAAGTGCATGCAAAAAATAATCTTAAAATTAGAAACTATGAAAAATTTTGAAATACTAGTTTATGTCAAAAAATCGTAGTATATTATGCACAAGTTTATACTAGTTTCGGTCAAAAAATCAAATTAAATCGAGGATTGTTCGAAATGCTACGAAACTTTATAGATCCTTTGTATATGTTACGGGGGAATGTTATGATGGAAGTCCATGCAAAAAATTATCTTAAAATTAGGTTCTATGAAACTTTTTAAAATATTAGTTTAGGTCAAAAAAATCGTAGTATATTGTGCACAATTTTATACTAGTTTCGGTCAAAAAATCAAATTAAATCGAGGATTGTTCGAAATGCTACGAAACTTTTCAGATTCTCTATATATGTTACGAGGGAATGTTATGATGTAAGTCCATGAAAATTTTTTATCAAAAAATTAGATTTTATGAGACTTTTTTAAATGCTAGTTTCGGTCAAAAAATCGTAGTATATAATACACAATTTTGTACTAGTTTCGGTCAAAAAATCAAATTAAATCGAGGATTGTTCGAAATGCTACGAAACTTTTCAGATCCTTTCTATATGTTACGAGGGACTGTTATGATGGAAGTCCATGCAAAAGTTATCTTAAAATTAGATTCTATGAAACTTTTTGAAATGCTAGTTTCGGTCAAAAAAACGTAGTATATTATACACAATTTTTTACTAGTTGCGGTCAAAAAATAAAATTAAATCGGGAATTGTTCGAAATGCTACGAAACTTTTCAGATCCTTTCTATATGTTATGAGGGAATGTTATGATGGAATTCCATGCAAAAATTATCTTAAAATTAGATTCTATGAAACTCTTTTAAATACTAGTTTAGGTCAAATAATCGTAGTATATTATGCACAATTTTATACTAGTTTTGGTCAAAAAATCAAATTAAATCGAGGATTGTTCGAAATGCTACGAAACATTTCAGATTCTCTCTATATGTTACGAGGGAATGTTATGATGGAAGTCCATGAAAAAAATTTATCACAAAATTAGATCCTATGAAACTTTTTGAAATGCTAGTTTCGGTAAAAAAAATCGTGGTATATAATACACAATTTTCTACTAGTTTCGGTCAAAAAATCAAATTAAATCGAGGATTGTTCGAAATGCTACGAAACTTTTCAGATCCTTTCTATATGTTACGAGGGAATGTTATGATGGAAGTCCATGCAAAAATTATCTTAAAATTAGATTCTATGAAACTTTTTGAAATGCTAGTTTCGGTCAAAAAATTTTAGTATATTATACATAATTTTGTAGCAGTTTCGGTAAAAAAATCAAATTAAATCGAGGATTGCTCGAAATGCTACGAAACTTTTCAGATCCTTTCTATATCTTAAGAGGGAATGTTATGATGGAATTCCATGCAAAAAATTATCTTAAAATTAGATTTTATGAAACTTTTTGAAATACTTGTTTATGTCAATGTAGTATATTATGCACAAGTTTATACTAGTTTCTGTCAAAAAATCAAATTAAATCGAGGATTGTTCTAAATGCTACGAAACTTTATAAGATCCTTTGTATATGTTACGAGGGAATGTTATGATGGAAGTCCATGCAAAAAATTATCTTAAAATTAGGTTCTATGAAACTTTTTAAAATACTAGTTTAGGTCAAAAAATCGTAGTATATTATGCACAATTTTATACTAGTTTCGGTCAAAAAATCAAATTAAATCGAGGATTGTTCGAAATGCTACGAAACTTTTCAGATCCTTTCTATATCTTACGAGGGAATGTTATGATGGAAGTCCATGCAAAAATTATCTTAAAATTAGATTCTATGAAACTTTTTGAATTGCTAGAATCGGTCAAAAAAACGTAGAATATTATACATAATTTTGTACCAGTTTCGGTAAAAAATCAAATTAAATCGAGGATTGTTCAAAATGCTACGAAACTTTTCATATCCTTTCAATATCTTATGAGGGAATGTTATGATGGAAGTCCATGCAAAAAATTATCTTAAAATTACATTCTATGAAACTTTTTAAAATACTAGTTTAGGTCAAAAAATCGTAGTATATTATGCACAATTTTATACTAGTTTCGGTCAAAAAATCAAATTAAATCGAGGATTGTTTGAAATGCTACGAAACTTTTCAGATTCTCTATATATGTTACGAGGGAATGTTAGGATGGAACTCCATGAAATGTTTTATCAAAAAATTAGATTTTTTGAAACTTTTTGAAATGCTAGTTTCGGTCAAAAAATCGTAGTATATAATACACAATTTTGTACTAGTTTCGGTCTAATAATCAAATTAAATCGAGGATTGTTCGAAATGCTATGAAACTTTTCAGATCCTTTCTATATGTTACGAGGGAATGTTATGATGGAAGTCCATGCAAAAATTATCTTAAAATTAGATTCTATAAAACTTTTTGAAATGCTAGTTTCGGTCAAAAAAACGTAGTATATTATACACAATTTTGTACTAGTTTCGGTCAAAAAATCAAATTAAATCGGGAATTGTTCGAAATGCTACGAAACTTTTCAGATCCTTTCTATATGTTACGAGGGAATGTTATGATGGAATTCCATGCAAAAAGTTATCTTAAAATTAGATTCTATGAAACTCTTTTAAATACTAGTTTAGGTCAAATAATCGTAGTATATTATGCACAATTTTATACTAGTTTTGGTCAAAAAATCAAATTAAATCGAGGATTGTTCGAAATGCTACGAAACTTTTCAGATTCTCTCTATATGTTACGAGGGAATGTTATGATGGAAGTCCATGAAAAAAATTTATCACAAAATTAGATTCTATGAAACTTTTTGAAATGCTAGTTTCGGTAAAAAAAATCGTAGTATATAATACACAGATTTCTACTAGTTTCGGTCAAAAAATCAAATTAAATCGAGGATTGTTCGAAATGCTACGAAAATTTCCAGATCCTTTCTATATGTTACCAGGGAATGTTATGATGGAAGTCCATGCAAAAATTATCTTAAAATTAGATTCTATGAAACTTTTTGAAATGCTAGTTTCGGTCAAAAAATTGTAGTATATTATACATAATTTTGTAGCAGTTTCGTTAAAAAAATCAAATTAAATCGAGGATTGCACGAAATGCTAAGAAACTTTTTAGATCCTTCTATATCTTAAGAGGGAATGTTATGATGGAAGTCCATGCAAAAAATTATCTTAAAATTAGATTTTATGAAACTTTTTTAAATACTAGTTTATGTCAAAAAATCGTAGTATATTATGCACAAGTTTATACTAGTTTCTGTCAAAAAATCAAATTAAATCGAGGATTGTTCGACATACTATGAAACTTTATAGATCCTTTGTATATGTTACGAGGGAATGTTATGATGAAAGTCCATGCAAAAAATTATCTTAAAATTAGGTTCTATGAAACTTTTTGAAATGCTAGTTTCGGTAAAAAAATCGTAGTATATTATACATAATTTTGTTGTAGTTTCGGTAAAAAAATCAAATTAAATCGAGGATTGCTCGAAATGCTACGAAACTTTTCAGATCCTTTCTATATCTTAAGAGGGAATGTTATGATGGAAGTGCATGCAAAAAATAATCTTAAAATTAGAAACTATGAAAAATTTTGAAATACTAGTTTATGTCAAAAAAATCGTAGTATATTATGCACAAGTTTATACTAGTTTCGGTCAAAAAATCAAATTAAATCGAGGATTGTTCGAAATGCTACGAAACTTTATAGATCCTTTGTATATGTTACGGGGGAATGTTATGATGGAAGTCCATGCAAAAAATTATCTTAAAATTAGGTTCTATGAAACTTTTTAAAATATTAGTTTAGGTCAAAAAAATCGTAGTATATTATGCACAATTTTATACTAGTTTCGGTCAAAAAATCAAATTAAATCGAGGATTGTTCGAAATGCTACGAAACTTTTCAGATTCTCTATATATGTTACGAGGGAATGTTATGATGTAAGTCCATGAAAATTTTTTATCAAAAAATTAGATTTTATGAGACTTTTTTAAATGCTAGTTTCGGTCAAAAAATCGTAGTATATAATACACAATTTTGTACTAGTTTCGGTCAAAAAATCAAATTAAATCGAGGATTGTTCGAAATGCTACGAAACTTTTCAGATCCTTTCTATATGTTACGAGGGACTGTTATGATGGAAGTCCATGCAAAAGTTATCTTAAAATTAGATTCTATGAAACTTTTTGAAATGCTAGTTTCGGTCAAAAAAACGTAGTATATTATACACAATTTTTTACTAGTTGCGGTCAAAAAATAAAATTAAATCGGGAATTGTTCGAAATGCTACGAAACTTTTCAGATCCTTTCTATATGTTATGAGGGAATGTTATGATGGAATTCCATGCAAAAATTATCTTAAAATTAGATTCTATGAAACTCTTTTAAATACTAGTTTAGGTCAAAAAATCGTAGTATATTATGCACAATTTTATATTAGTTTTGGTCAAAAAATCAAATTAAATCGAAGATTGTTCGAAATGCTACGAAACATTTCAGATTCTCTCTATATGTTACGAGGGAATGTTATGATGGAAGTCCATGAAAAACATTTATCACAAAATTAGATTCTATGAAACTTTTTGAAATGCTAGTTTCGGTAAAAAAATCGTAGTATATAATACACAATTTTCTACTAGTTTCGTTCAAAAAATCAAATTAAATCGAGGATTGTTCGAAATGTTACGAAACTTTTCAGATCCTTTCTATATGTTACGAGGGAATATTATGATGGAAGTCCATGCAAAAATTATCTTAAAATTAGATTCTATGAAACTTTTTGACATGCTAGTTTCGGTCAAAAAATCGTAGTATATTATACATAATTTTGTAGCAGTTTCGGTAAAAAAATAAAATTAAATCGAGAATTGCTCGAAATTCTACGAAACTTTTCAGATCCTTTCTATATCCTAAGAGGGAATGATATGATGGAAGTCCATGCAAAAAATTATATTAAAATTAGATTCTATGAAAATTTTTGAAATACTAGTTTATGTTAAAAAATCGTAGTATATTATGCACAAGTACATACTAGTTTCGGTCAAAAAATGAAATTAAATCGAGGATTGTTCGAAATGCTACGAAACTTTATAGATCCTTTGTATATGTTACGAGGGAATGTTATGATGGAAGTCCATGCAAAAAATTATCTTAAAATTAGGTTCTATGAAACTTTTTAAAATACTAGTTTAGGTCAAAAAATCGTAGTATATTATGCACAATTTTATACTAGTTTCGGTCAAAAAATCAAATTAAATCGAGGATTGTTCGAAATGCTACGAAACTTTTCAGATCCTTTCTATATGTTACGAGGGAATGTTATGATTGATGTCCATGCAAAAATTATCTTAAAATTAGATTCTATGAAACTTTTTGAAATGCTAGTTTCGGTCAAAAAATCGTAGTATATTATACATAATTTTGTACCAGTTTCGGTAAAAAAAATTAAATTAAATCGAGGATTACTCGAAATGCTACGAAACTTTTCAGATCCTTTCTATATCTTAAGAGGGAATGTTATGATGGAAGTCCATGCAAAAAATTATCTTAAAATTAGATTCTATGAAACTTTTTGAAATACTAGTTTAGGTCAAAAAATCGTAGTATATTATGCACAAGTTTTTACTAGTTTCGGTCAAAAAATCAAATTAAATCGAGGATTGTTCGAAATGCTACGAAACTTTATAGATCCTTTGTATATGTTACGAGGGAATGTTATGATGGAAGTCCATGCAAAAAATTATCTTAAAATTAGGTTCTATGAAACTTTTTAAAATACTAGTTTAGGTCAAAAAATCGTAGTATATTATGCACAATTTTATACTAGTTTCGGTCAAAAATCAAATTAAATCGAGGATTGTTCGAAATGCTACGAAACTTTTCAGATTCTCTATGTATGTTACGAGGGAATGTTATGATGGAAGTCCATGAAATTTTTTTATCAAAAAATTAGATTTTATGAAACTTTTTGAAATGCTAGTTTCGGTCAAAAAATCGTAGTATATAATACATAATTTTGTACTAGTTTCGGTCAAATAATCAAATTAAATCGAGGATTGTTCAAAATGATATGAAACTTTTCAGATCCTTTCTATATGTTACGAGGGAATGTTATGATGGAAGTCCATGCAAAAATTATCTTAAAATTAGATTCTATGAAACTTTTTGAAATGCTAGTTTCGGTCAAAAAATTGTAGTATATTATACATAATTTTGTAGCAGTTTCGGTAAAAAAATCAAATTAAATCGAGGATTGCTCGAAATGCTACGAAACTTTTCAGATCCTTTCTATATCTTAAGAGGGAATGTTATGATGGAAGTCCATGCAAAAAATTATCTTAAAATTAGATTTTATGAAACTTTTTGAAATACTTGTTTATGTCAATGTAGTATATTATGCACAAGTTTATACTAGTTTCTGTCAAAAAATCAAATTAAATCGAGGATTGTTCGAAATGCTACGAAACTTTATAGATCCTTTGTATATGTTACGAGGGAATGTTATGATGGAAGTCCATGCAAAAAATTATCTTAAAATTAGGTTCTATGAAACTTTTTAAAATACTAGTTTAGGTCAAAAAATCGTAGTATATTATGCACAATTTTATACTAGTTTCGGTCAAAAAATCAAATTAAATCGAGGATTGTTCGAAATGCTACGAAACTTTTCAGATCCTTTCTATATCTTACGAGGGAATGTTATGATGGAAGTCCATGCAAAAATTATCTTAAAATTAGATTCTATGAAACTTTTTGAATTGCTAGTTTCGGTCAAAAAAACGTAGTATATTATACATAATTTTGTACCAGTTTCGGTAAAAAATCAAATTAAATCGAGGATTGTTCAAAATGCTACGAAACAATTCAGATCCTTTCTATATCTTATGAGGGAATGTTATGATGGAAGTCCATGCAAAAAATTATCTTAAAATTACATTCTATGAAACTTTTTAAAATAAGTTTAGGTCAAAAAATCGTAGTATATTATGCACAATTTAATACTTGTTTCGGTCAAAAAATCAAATTAAATCGAGGATTGTTCGAAATGCTACGAAACTTTTCAGATTCTCTATATATGTTACGAGGGAATGTTAGGATGGAACTCCATGAAATGTTTTATCAAAAAATTAGATTTTTTGAAACTTTTTGAAATGCTAGTTTCGGTCAAAAAATCGTAGTATATAATACACAATTTTGTACTAGTTTCGGTCTAATAATCAAATTAAATCGAGGATTGTTCGAAATGCTATGAAACTTTTCAGATCCTTTCTATATGTTACGAGGGAATGTTATGATGGAAGTCCATGCAAAAATTATCTTAAAATTAGATTCTATGAAACTTTTTGAAATGCTAGTTTCGGTCAAAAAAACGTAGTATATTATACACAATTTTGTACTAGTTTCGGTCAAAAAATCAAATTAAATCGGGAATTGTTCGAAATGCTACGAAACTTTTCAGATCCTTTCTATATGTTACGAGGGAATGTTATGATGGAATTCCATGCAAAAAGTTATCTTAAAATTAGATTCTATGAAACTCTTTTAAATACTAGTTTAGGTCAAATAATCGTAGTATATTATGCACAATTTTATACTAGTTTTGGTCAAAAAATCAAATTAAATCGAGGATTGTTCGAAATGCTACGAAACATTTCAGATTCTCTCTATATGTTACGAGGGAATGTTATGATGGAAGTCCATGAAAAAAATTTATCACAAAATTAGATTCTATGAAACTTTTTGAAATGCTAGTTTCGGTAAAAAAATCGTAGTATATAATACACAGATTTCTACTAGTTTCGGTCAAAAAATCAAATTAAATCGAGGATTGCACGAAATGCTAAGAAACTTTTTAGATCCTTCTATATCTTAAGAGGGAATGTTATGATGGAAGTCCATGCAAAAAATTATCTTAAAATTAGATTTTATGAAACTTTTTTAAATACTAGTTTATGTCAAAAAATCGTAGTATATTATGCACAAGTTTATACTAGTTTCTGTCAAAAAATCAAATTAAATCGAGGATTGTTCGACATACTACGAAACTTTATAGATCCTTTGTATATGTTACGAGGGAATGTTATGATGAAAGTCCATGCAAAAAATTATCTTAAAATTAGGTTCTATGAAACTTTTTAAAATACTAGTTTAGGTCAAAAAATCGTAGTATATTATGCACAATTTTATACTAGTTTCGGTCAAAAATCAAATTAAATCGAGGATTGTTCGAAATGCTACGAAACTTTTCAGATTCTCTATGTATGTTACGAGGGAATGTTATGATGGAAGTCCATGAAATTTTTTTATCAAAAAATTAGATTTTATGAAACTTTTTGAAATGCTAGTTTCGGTCAAAAAATCGTAGTATATAATACATAATTTTGTACTAGTTTCGGTCAAATAATCAAATTAAATCGAGGATTGTTCAAAATGATATGAAACTTTTCAGATCCTTTCTATATGTTACGAGGGAATGTTATGATGGAAGTCCATGCAAAAATTATCTTAAAATTAGATTCTATGAAACTTTTTGAAATGCTAGTTTCGGTCAAAAAATTGTAGTATATTATACATAATTTTGTAGCAGTTTCGGTAAAAAAATCAAATTAAATCGAGGATTGCTCGAAATGCTACGAAACTTTTCAGATCCTTTCTATATCTTAAGAGGGAATGTTATGATGGAAGTCCATGCAAAAAATTATCTTAAAATTAGATTTTATGAAACTTTTTGAAATACTTGTTTATGTCAATGTAGTATATTATGCACAAGTTTATACTAGTTTCTGTCAAAAAATCAAATTAAATCGAGGATTGTTCGAAATGCTACGAAACTTTATAGATCCTTTGTATATGTTACGAGGGAATGTTATGATGGAAGTCCATGCAAAAAATTATCTTAAAATTAGGTTCTATGAAACTTTTTAAAATACTAGTTTAGGTCAAAAAATCGTAGTATATTATGCACAATTTTATACTAGTTTCGGTCAAAAAATCAAATTAAATCGAGGATTGTTCGAAATGCTACGAAACTTTTCAGATCCTTTCTATATCTTACGAGGGAATGTTATGATGGAAGTCCATGCAAAAATTATCTTAAAATTAGATTCTATGAAACTTTTTGAATTGCTAGTTTCGGTCAAAAAAACGTAGTATATTATACATAATTTTGTACCAGTTTCGGTAAAAAATCAAATTAAATCGAGGATTGTTCAAAATGCTACGAAACTTTTCAGATCCTTTCTATATCTTATGAGGGAATGTTATGATGGAAGTCCATGCAAAAAATTATCTTAAAATTACATTCTATGAAACTTTTTAAAATACTAGTTTAGGTCAAAAAATCGTAGTATATTATGCACAATTTAATACTAGTTTCGGTCAAAAAATCAAATTAAATCGAGGATTGTTCGAAATGCTACGAAACTTTTCAGATTCTCTATATATGTTACGAGGGAATGTTAGGATGGAACTCCATGAAATGTTTTATCAAAAAATTAGATTTTTTGAAACTTTTTGAAATGCTAGTTTCGGTCAAAAAATCGTAGTATATAATACACAATTTTGTACTAGTTTCGGTCTAATAATCAAATTAAATCGAGGATTGTTCGAAATGCTATGAAACTTTTCAGATCCTTTCTATATGTTACGAGGGAATGTTATGATGGAAGTCCATGCAAAAATTATCTTAAAATTAGATTCTATGAAACTTTTTGAAATGCTAGTTTCGGTCAAAAAAACGTAGTATATTATACACAATTTTGTACTAGTTTCGGTCAAAAAATCAAATTAAATCGGGAATTGTTCGAAATGCTACGAAACTTTTCAGATCCTTTCTATATGTTACGAGGGAATGTTATGATGGAATTCCATGCAAAAAGTTATCTTAAAATTAGATTCTATGAAACTCTTTTAAATACTAGTTTAGGTCAAATAATCGTAGTATATTATGCACAATTTTATACTAGTTTTGGTCAAAAAATCAAATTAAATCGAGGATTGTTCGAAATGCTACGAAACATTTCAGATTCTCTCTATATGTTACGAGGGAATGTTATGATGGAAGTCCATGAAAAAAATTTATCACAAAATTAGATTCTATGAAACTTTTTGAAATGCTAGTTTCGGTAAAAAAATCGTAGTATATAATACACAGATTTCTACTAGTTTCGGTCAAAAAATCAAATTAAATCGAGGATTGCACGAAATGCTAAGAAACTTTTTAGATCCTTCTATATCTTAAGAGGGAATGTTATGATGGAAGTCCATGCAAAAAATTATCTTAAAATTAGATTTTATGAAACTTTTTTAAATACTAGTTTATGTCAAAAAATCGTAGTATATTATGCACAAGTTTATACTAGTTTCTGTCAAAAAATCAAATTAAATCGAGGATTGTTCGACATACTACGAAACTTTATAGATCCTTTGTATATGTTACGAGGGAATGTTATGATGAAAGTCCATGCAAAAAATTATCTTAAAATTAGGTTCTATGAAACTTTTTGAAATGCTAGTTTCGGTAAAAAAATCGTAGTATATTATACATAATTTTGTTGCAGTTTCGGTAAAAAAATCAAATTAAATCGAGGATTGCTCGAAATGCTACGAAACTTTTCAGATCCTTTCTATATCTTAAGAGGGAATGTTATGATGGAAGTGCATGCAAAAAATAATCTTAAAATTAGAAACTATGAAAAATTTTGAAATACTAGTTTATGTCAAAAAATCGTAGTATATTATGCACAAGTTTATACTAGTTTCGGTCAAAAAATCAAATTAAATCGAGGATTGTTCGAAATGCTACGAAACTTTATAGATCCTTTGTATATGTTACGAGGGAATGTTATGATGGAAGTCCATGCAAAAAATTATCTTAAAATTAGGTTCTATGAAACTTTTTAAAATATTAGTTTAGGTCAAAAAAATCGTAGTATATTATGCACAATTTTATACTAGTTTCGGTCAAAAAATCAAATTAAATCGAGGATTGTTCGAAATGCTACGAAACTTTTCAGATTCTCTATATATGTTACGAGGGAATGTTATGATGTAAGTCCATGAAAATTTTTTATCAAAAAATTAGATTTTATGAGACTTTTTTAAATGCTAGTTTCGGTCAAAAAATCGTAGTATATAATACACAATTTTGTACTAGTTTCGGTCAAAAAATCAAATTAAATCGAGGATTGTTCGAAATGCTACGAAACTTTTCAGATCCTTTCTATATGTTACGAGGGACTGTTATGATGGAAGTCCATGCAAAAGTTATCTTAAAATTAGATTCTATGAAACTTTTTGAAATGCTAGTTTCGGTCAAAAAAACGTAGTATATTATACACAATTTTTTACTAGTTGCGGTCAAAAAATAAAATTAAATCGGGAATTGTTCGAAATGCTACGAAACTTTTCAGATCCTTTCTATATGTTATGAGGGAATGTTATGATGGAATTCCATGCAAAAATTATCTTAAAATTAGATTCTATGAAACTCTTTTAAATACTAGTTTAGGTCAAAAAATCGTAGTATATTATGCACAATTTTATATTAGTTTGGGATAAATATACAAAACCCCCCTGTCATTAGGGCGTGATTTGGTTTTCCCCCCTTTAAGTTTTTTTTTAATAGAGACCCCCTCATAAAATCAAAAATCAGATTTTACCGCCCCCTGTTACCCTCAATGATGACTGGGTTGCTGACTGTACTTCATTGAGGGTAATAGGGGGCAGTAAAATCTGATTTTTGATTTTATGAGGGGGGTTTTATTAAAAAAAATTAAAGCTGATAAATTAACTTAAATATATTTTTAGAATAATAAATATTATTTTCACATTTATTATAAAAATAATATTTTTTGATCAAAATTATATTTATTAGTAATAAATTAACTTAAATATGTTTTTAGAATAATAATTTTTTCTCTCATAAAATAAATTGTTTTTATTAAGAAATGGAGCCTGGACTTTTTTTTTTTACTTTATAATAGCAAGGTTAGAAGAGAGAATATTAGAAAATGACTTGTTATTAATTTTTCCAAAGATAACAAACATCTAAGAACTAACAAGTAGGAAAACCACATTAGGACAAATCATGGACTGAGTATTTCATTCCAATTAGTAACAGCTTAGCAGCAAAGTTTGCTGTGATAGCAATGTGTATATGGGTTTGCTTTCTATCCTCCTACCCTACTTGGAAGTAATTTAGGTATTTGCTTGCTTCCCCTTCAAGCAAGAATAATCAAGACTATTTATGAACTTACCTCAAAATTACCAACAATTTTAGAAAAATGACAAACTGTTCAATATTGTTCCCAACCTCATTTATGGCAAGAAACATAAAGAAAACTACCACAAGCTTTCAGTGTGAAAAGATCCAAGAGCCTTTAACCTTAAAATCTCCCAACAGTTTTAACTTGCATAGTATAATTAAATCCAAACTGACAAAATAGAACAAACAAATTCTCTTCATAGTAAAAATAAATAAGAGATGACAGAATCCAGTTATCAATTTCCATATCTATTCAATGTATATACGAAATGAAGCTTATGCAGAGAATACAGTAGATTTAACTAAATGCTTTGGTTTTTCAATTCCAACTTTTACATGGAAAGAAATTTGAAACACAGTAATCTTCTCTAATTTCTATAGTCTAGTGTAAAAAGAAATGAAGGAAATGGATATCTATGGACTTCGAAGAAGAAACGTGTAACAGGATAAAATGAAAACAATAATGTTACAGAACAAGTATAGAAGAATTTCACCTATCAGGAAATTACTACCATTGATGAACAAGAATTCCACTTTTTCTAAGAGAATTGAAGAGGTCCAAGCATTGATAATATGTTTTCTCGTACTTCGAACTCCTCTCCCCAGGACAACATCTCTGCCATCTATTGTAATGGCATTCAAGAAAAATCTCGTCTATCAAACAGATTGCCCCGGTTTCAAACAACCTTAGTATCAGATCAAATTCAGTACCCTCCACGTCCATTTTCATCACAACAAAATCATTCTTCGTAACCGTGTTCTTTAACCAATTCTCTTTAATCCTTCTCTCAAGCTCAGGCCTGAAATGCCTGATAAGTCCCTGCACTGGCCATGCGGCAGCATCACCCAAGGCACATATTGTGTGCCCTTCAATTTGCTTAGTCACCTCCTGAAGCATATCAATTTCTTCTAGCCTAGCATTCCCAACTTTCATTCTTTCCATCTGCATTAACAACAAGGTAAGAAGGGCGGCCATCAGATACTTTTGGCATAAACGACCATTTGAGGCCAGACGGAAAACCAATTAAGTCATTATAAGAGTACACCCCCCAATTGCAAATTCAAAAACATACAATGATTCATACCCTGCCCTATTAAACATAAAGTTCTCATAAAACATTAACCTCCAACCTAGGTAGTTAATCGTCGCCAATTACATTGCAATCGCGACTGCAACAGTGATGCCAGGTTCAACCCACATACTACCGGAACCCCAATCCAATCAGATTTAAACAAAACAACAACAACAAAAAAACAATTTTACAACTATCAAGATCTCAACACAATAATTTATGCATTAAGATAAATTTGGGGGAAATTATGGAAACCCTAGAAAGAACGAAAAACAAAAACAAAAGCATAGATTCGAGGTTGAAAGTAGAATAGATAAGGGGATAATGATTTAGGGTGAGTGTTGTTGAGTTTATCATTCTGAGTTTTGTTGCTGAACAATTAACTTGGAGTTTGAAGTTTGAAACCCAGTTTGGAAGTTTAAAATCCAGATTGAAGATTGAAGAATGATCTTGTAAACAAATCCTTGAGCCTTACAAACTCAGTAAATGTTGTGGTGAGGGGATTGGTGGTGGTGATGATGGCCCTAGGGACATCCAGTCAGCATGCCAATAGACACACAGTCAGCATTAAGGGTAACAGGGGGCGGTAAAAGTTGGTTTTTGATTTTATGAGGGGGTCTCTATTAAAAAAAACTTAAAGGGGGGAAAACCAAATCACGCCTTAATGACAGGGGGGGTTTGTATAATTTCCCTATTAGTTTTGGTCAAAAAATCAAATTAAATCGAAGATTGTTCGAAATGCTACGAAACATTTCAGATTCTCTCTATATGTTACGAGGGAATGTTATGATGGAAGTCCATGAAAAACATTTATCACAAAATTAGATTCTATGAAACTTTTTGAAATGCTAGTTTCGGTAAAAAAATCGTAGTATATAATACACAATTTTCTACTAGTTTCGGTCAAAAAATCAAATTAAATCGAGGATTGTTCGAAATGCTACGAAACATTTCAGATCCTTTCTATATGTTACGAGGGAATGTTATGATGGAAGTCCATGCAAAAATTATCTTAAAATTAGATTCTATGAAACTTTTTGAAATGCTAGTTTCGGTTAAAAAATCGTAGTATATTATACATAATTTTGTAGCAGTTTCGGTAAAAAAATAAAATTAAATCGAGCATTGCTCGAAATTCTACGAAACTTTTCAGGTCCTTTCTATATCCTAAGAGGGAATGTTATGATGGAAGTCCATGCAAAAAATTATCTTAAAATTAGATTCTATGAAAATTTTTGAAATACTAGTTTATGTTAAAAAATCGGAGTATATTATGCACAAGTTCATACTAGTTTCGGTCAAAAAATGAAATTAAATCGAGGATTGTTCGAAATGCTACGAAACTTTATAGATCCTTTGTATATGTTACGAGGGAATGTTATGATGGAAGTCCATGCAAAAAATTATCTTAAAATTAGGTTCTATGAAACTTTTTAAAATACTAGTTTAGGTCAAAAAATCGTAGTATATTATGCACAATTTTATACTAGTTTCGGTCAAAAAATCAAATTAAATCGAGGATTGTTCGAAATGCTACGAAACTTTTCAGATTCTCTATATATGTTACGAGGGAATGTTATGATGGAAGTCCATGAAATTTTTTTATCAAAAAATTAGATTTTATGAAACTTTTTGAAATGCTAGTTTCGGTCAAAAAATCGTAGTATATAATACATAATTTTGTACTAGTTTCGGTCAAATAATCAAATTAAATCGAGGATTGTTCAAAATGATATGAAACTTTTCAGATCCTTTCTATATGTTACGAGGGAATGTTATGATGGACGTCCATGCAAAAATTATCTTAAAATTAGATTCTATGAAACTTTTTGAAATGCTAGTTTCGGTCAAAAAAACGTAGTATATTATACACAATTTGGTACTAGTTTCGGTCAAAAAATCAAATTAAATCGGGAATTGTTCGAAATGCTACGAAACTTTTCAGATCCTTTCTATATGTTACGAGGGAATGTTATGATGGAATTCCATGCAAAAAGTTATCTTAAAATTAGATTCTATGAAACTCTTTTAAATACTAGTTTAGGTCAAATAATCGTAGTATATTATGCACAATTTTATACTAGTTTTGGTCAAAAAATCAAATTAAATCGAATATTGTTCGAAATGCTACGAAACATTTCAGATTCTCTCTATATGTTACGAGGGAATGTTATGATGGAAGTCCATGAAAAAAATTTATCACAAAATTAGATTATATGAAACTTTTTGAAATGCTAGTTTCGGTAAAAAAAATCGGAGTATATAATACACAATTTTCTACTAGTTTCGGTCAAAAAATCAAATTAAATTGAGGATTGTTCGAAATGCTACGAAACTTTTCAGATCCTTTCTATATGTTACGAGGGAATGTTATGATTGAAGTCCATGCAAAAATTATCTTAAAATTAGATTCTATGAAACTTTTTGAAATGCTAGTTTCGGTCAAAAAATCGTAGTATATAATACACAATTTTGTACTAGTTTCGGTCAAAAAATCAAATTAAATCGAGGATTGTTCGAAATGCCACGAAACTTTTCAGATCCTTTCTATATGTTACGAGGGACTGTTATGATGGAAGTCCATGCAAAAGTTATCTTAAAATTAGATTCTATGAAACTTTTTGAATTGCTAGTTTCGGTCAAAAAAACGTAGTATATTATACACAATTTTGTACTAGTTTCGGTCAAAAAATAAAATTAAATCGGGAATTGTTCGAAATGCTACGAAACTTTTCAGATCCTTTCTATATGTTACGAGGGAATGTTATGATGGAATTCCATGCAAAAATTATCTTAAAATTAGATTTTATGAAACTCTTTTAAATACTAGTTTAGGTCAAAAAATCGTAGTATATTATGCACAATTTTATACTAGTTTTGTTCAAAAAATCGTAGTATATTATACATAATTTTGTAGCAGTTTTGGAAAAAAAAATCAAATTAAATCGAGGATTGCTCGAAATACTACGAAACTTTTCAGATCCTTTCTATATCTTAAGAGGGAATGTTATGATGGAAGTCCATGCAAAAAATTATCTTAAAATTAGATTTTATGAAACTTTTTGAAATACTAGTTTATGTCAAAAAATTATAGTATATTATGCACAAGTTTATACTAGTTTCTGTCAAAAAATCAAATTAAATCGAGGATTGTTCGAAATGCTACAAATCTTTATAGATCCTTTGTATATGTTACGAGGGAATGTTATGATGGAAGTCCATGCAAAAAATTATCTTAAAACTAGGTTCTATGAAACTTTTTAAAATACTAGTTTAGGTCAAAAAATCGTAGTATATTATGCACAATTTTATACTAGTTTCGGTCAAAAAATCAAATTAAATCGAGGATTGTTCGAAATGCTACGAATCTTTTTAGATCCTTTCTATATCTTACGAGGGAATGTTATGATGGAAGTCCATGCAAAAATTATCTTAAAATTAGATTCTATGAAAATTTTTGAATTGCTAGTTTCGGGCAAAAAACGCAGTATATACATAATTTTGTACCAGTTTCGGTAAAAAAAATCAAATTAAATCGAGGATTGTTCAAAATGCTACGAAACTTTTCAGATCCTTTCTATATCTTATGAGGGAATGTTATGATGGAAGTCCATGCAAAAAATTATCTTAAAATTACATTCTATGAAACTTTTTAAAATACTAGTTTAGGTCAAAAAATCGTAGTATATTATACCCAATTTTATACTAGTTTTAGTCAAAAAATCAAATTAAATCGAGGATTGTTCGAAATGCTACGAAACATTTCAGATTCTCTCTATATGTTACGAGGGAATGTTATGATGGAAGACCATGAAAAAAATTTATCACAAAATTAGATTCTATGAAACTTTTTGAAATGCTAGTTTCGGTAAAAAAAATCGTAGTATATAATACAAAGATTTCTACTAGTTTCGGTCAAAAAATCAAATTAAATCGAGGATTGTTCGAAATGCTACGAAAATTTTCAGATCATTTCTATATGTTACCAGGTAATGTTATGATGGAAGTCCATGCAAAAATTATCTTAAAATTAGATTCTATGAAACTTTTTGAAATGCTAGTTTCGGTCAAAAAATTGTAGTATATTATACATAATTTTTTAGCAGTTTCGGTAAAAAAATCAAATTAAATCGAGGATTGCTCGAAATGCTACGAAACTTTTCAGATCCTTCTATATCTTAAGAGGGAATGTTATGATGGAAGTCCATGCAAAAAATTATCTTAAAATTAGATTTTATGAAACTTTTTTAAATACTAGTTTATGTCAAAAAATCGTAGTATATTATGCACAAGTTTATACTAGTTTCTGTCAAAAAATCAAATTAAATCGAGGATTGTTCGACATGTTACGAAACTTTATAGATCCTTTGTATATGTTACGAGGGAATGTTATGATGAATGTCCATGCAAAAAATTATCTTAAAATTAGGTTCTATGAAACTTTTTAAAATACTAGTTTAGGTCAAAAAATCGTAGTATATTATGCACAATTTTATACTAGTTTCGGTCAAAAAAATCAAATTAAATCGAGGATTGTTCGAAATGCTACGAAACTTTTCAGATCCTTTCTATATGTTACGAGGGAATGTTATGATGGAAGTCCATGCAAAAATTATCTTAAAATTAGATTCTATGAAATTTTTGAAATGCTAGTTTCGGTCAAAAAATCGTAGTATATTATACATAATTTTGTACCAGTTTCGGTAAAAAAATCAAATTAAATCGAGGATTGCTCGAAATGCTACGAAACTTTTCAGATCCTTTCTATATCTTGAGAGGGAATGTTATGATGGAAGTCCATGCAAAAAATTATCTTAAAATTAGATTCTATGAAACTTTTTGAAATACTAGTTTAGGTCAAAAAATCGTCGTATATTATGCACAAGTTTATACTAGTTTCGGTCAAAAAATCAAATTAAATCGAGGATTGTTCGAAATGCTACGAAAAATTATAGATCCTTTGTATATGTTACGAGGGAATGTTATGATGGAAGTCCATGCAAAAAATTATCTTAAAATTAGGTTCTATGAAACTTTTTAAAATACTAGTTTATGTCAAAAAATCGTAGTATATTATGCACAATTTTATACTAGTTTTGGTCAAAAAAATCAAATTAAATCGAGGATTGTTCGAAATGCTACGAAACGTTTCAGCTTCTCTATATATGTTACGAGGGAATGTTATGATGGAAGTCCATGAAAAATTTTTATCAAAAAATTAGATTTTATGAAACTTTTTGAAATGCTAGTTTCGGTCAAAAAATCGTAGTATACAATACACAATTTTGTACTAGTTTCGGTCAAAATATCAAATTAAATCGAGGATTGTTCGAAATGCTACGAAACTTTTCAGATCCTTTCTATATGTTACGAGGGAATGTTATGATGGAAGTCCATGCAAAAATTATCTTAAAATTAGATTCTATGAAACTTTTTGAAATGCTAGTTTCGGTTAAAAAACCGTAGTATATTATACATAATTTTGTACCAGTTTTGGTAAAAAAATTAAATTAAATCGAGGATTGTTCGAAATGCTACGAAACTTTTTAGATCCTTTCTATATCTTACGAGGGAATGTTATGATGGAAGTCCATGCAAAAAATTATCTTAAAATTACATTCTATTAAACTTTTTAAAATACTAGTTTAGGTAAAAAAATCGTAGTATATTATAAACAATTTATACTAGTTTCGGTCAAAAAATCAAATTAAATCGAGGATTGTTCGAAATGCTAAGAAACTTTTCAGATTCTCTATATATGTTACGAGGGAATGTTATGATGGAAGTCCATGAAATTTTTTATCAAAAAATTAGATATTATGAAACTTTTTGAAATGCTAGTTTCGGTCAAAAAATCGTAGTATATAATACACAATTTTGTACTAGTTTCGGTCAAAAAATCAAATTAAATCGAGGATTATTCGAAATGCTATGAAACTTTTCAGATCCTTTCTATATGTTACGAGGGAATGTTATGATGGAAGTCCATGCAAAAATTATCTTAAAATTAGATTCTATGAAACCTTTTGATATGCTAGTTTGGGTCAAAAAAACGTAGTATATTATACACAATTTTGTACTAGTTTCGGTCAAAAAATCAAATTAAATCGGGAATTGTTCGAAATGCTATGAAACTTTTCAGATCCTTTCAATATGTTACGAGGGAATGTTATGATGGAAGTCCATGAAAAAAGTTATCATAAAATTACACTCTATGAAACTCTTTTAAATACTAGTTTAGGTCAAAAAATCGTAGTATATTATGCACAATTTTATACTAGTTTTTGTCAAAAAATCAAATTAAATCGAGGATTGTTCGAAATGCTACGAAACATTTCAGATTCTCTCTATATGTTACGAGGGAATGTTATGATGGAAGTCCATGAAAAAAATTTATCACAAAATTAATTTTCTATGAAACTTTTTGAAATGCTAGTTTCGGTAAATAAATCGTAGTATATAATACACAATTTTGTACTAGTTTCGGTTAAAAAATCAAATTAAATCGAGGATTGTTCGAAATGCTAAGAAACTTTTCAGATCCTTTCTATATGTTACGAGGGAATGTTATGATGGAAGTCCATGCAAAAATTATCTTAAAATTAGATTCTATGAAACTTTTTGAAATGCTAGTTTCGGTCAAAAAATCGTAGTATATTATACATAATTTTGTAGCAGTTTCGGTAAAAAAAATCAAATTAAATCGAGGATTGCTCGAAAGGCTACGAAACTTTTCAGATCCTTTCTATATCTTAAGAGTGAATGTTATGATGGAAGTCCATGCAAAAAATTATCTTAAAATTAGATTCTATGAAACTTTTTGAAATACTAGTTTATGTCAAAAAATCGTAGTATATTATATACAAGTTTATACTAGTTTCGATCAAAAAATCAAATTAAATCGAGGATTGTTCGAAATGCTACGAAACTTTATAGATCCTTTGTATATGTTACGAGGGAATGTTATGATGGAAGTCCATGCAAAAAAATATCTTAAAATTAGGTTCTATGAAACTTTTTAAACTACTAGTTTAGGTAAAAAAATCGTAGTATATTATGCACAATTTTGTACTAGTTTCGGTCAAAATATCAAATTAAATCGAGGATTGTTCGAAATGCTACGAAACTTTTCAGATCCTTTCTATATGTTACGAGGGAATGTTATGATGGAAGTCCATGCAAAAATTATCTTAAAATTAGATTCTATGAAACTTTTTGAAATTCTAGTTTCGGTCAAAAAATCGTAGTAAATTATACATAATTTTGTAGCAGTTTCGGTAAAAAAATCAAATTAAATCGAGGATTGCTCGAAATGCTACGAAACTTTTCACATCCTTTCTATATCTTAAGAGTGAATGTTATGATGGAAGTCCATGCAAAAAATTATCTTAAAATTAGATTCTATGAAACTTTTTGAAATACTAGTTTATGTCAAAAAATCGTAGTATATTATGCTCAAGTTTGTACTAGTTTCGGTCAAAAAATCAAATTAAATCGAGGATTGTTCGAAATGCTACGAAACTTTATAGATCCTTTGTATATGTTACGAGGGAATGTTATGATGGAAGTCCATGCAAAAAATTATCTTAAAATTAGGTTCTATGAAACTTTTTAAAATACTAGTTTAGGTCAAAAAATCGTAGTATATTATGCACAATTTTATACTAGTTTCGGTCAAAAAATCAAATTAAATTGAGGATAGTTCGAAATGCTACGAAAATTTTCAGATCCTTTCTATATGTTAGCAGGGAATGTTATGATGGAAGTCCATGCAAAAATTATCTTAAAATTAGATTCTATGAAACTTTTTGAAATGCTAGTTTCGGTCAAAAAATTGTAGTATATTATACATAATTTTGTAGCAGTTTCGGTAAAAAAATCAAATTAAATCGAGGATTGCTCGAAATGCTACGAAACTTTTCAGATCCTTCTATATCTTAAGAGGGAATGTTATGCTGGAAGTCCATGCAAAAAATTATCTTAAAGTTAGATTTTATGAAACATTTCTAAATACTAGTTTATGTCAAAAAATCGTAGTATATTATGCACAAGTTTATACTAGTTTCTGTCAAAAAATCAAATTAAATCGAGGATTGTTCGACATGCTACGAAACTTTATAGATCCTTTGTATATGTTACGAGGGAATGTTATGATGAAACTCCATGCAAAAAATTATCTTAAAATTAGGTTCTATGAAACTTTTTAAAATACTAGTTTAGGTCAAAAAAATCGTAGTATATTATGCACAATTTTATACTAGTTTCGGTCAAAAAATCAAATTAAATCGAGGATTGTTCGAAATGCTACGAAACTTTTCAGATCCTTTCTATATGTTACGAGGGAATGTTATGATGGAAGTCCATGCAAAAATTATCTTAAAATTAGATTCTATGAAACTTTTTGAAATGCTAGTTTCGGTCAAAAAATCGTAGTATATTATACATAATTTTGTACCAGTTTCGGTAAAAAAATCAAATTAAATCGAGGATTGCTCGAAATGCTACGAAACTTTTCAGATCCTTTCTATATCTTGAGAGGGAATGTTATGATGGAAGTCCATGCAAAAAATTATCTTAAAATTAGATTATATGAAACTTTTTGAAATACTAGTTAAGGTCAAAAAATCGTAGTATATTATGCACAAGTTTATACTAGTTTCGGTCAAAAAATCAAATTAAATCGAGGATTGTTCGAAATGCTACGAAACATTATAGATCCTTTTTATATGTTACGAGGGAATGTTATGATGGAAGTCCATGCAAAAAATTATCTTAAAATTAGGTTCTATGAAACTTTTTAAAATACTAGTTTAGGTCAAAAAATCGTAGTATATTATGCACAATTTTATACTAGTTTTGGTCAAAAAAACCAAATTAAATCGAGGATTGTTCGAAATGCTACGAAATGTTTCAGATTCTCTATATATGTTACGAGGGAATGTTATGATGGAAGTCCATGAAAATTTTTTATCAAAAACTTAGATTTTATGAAACTTTTTGAAATGCTAGTTTCGGTCAAAAAATCGTAGTATACAATACACAATTTTGTACTAGTTTCGGTCAAAATATCAAATTAAAACGAGGATTGTTCGAAATGCTACGAAACTTTTCAGATCCTTTCTATATGTTACGAGGGAATGTTATGATGGAAGTCCATGCAAAAATTATCTTAAAATTAGATTCTATGAAACTTTTTGAAATGCTAGTTTCGGTTAAAAAACCGTAGTATATTATACATAATTTTGTACCAGTTTCGGTAAAAAAATCAAATTAAATCGAGGATTGTTCGAAATGCTACGAAACTTTTCAGATCCTTTCTATATCTTACGAGGGAATGTTATGATGGAAGTCCATGCAAAAAATTATCTTAAAATTACATTCTATTAAACTTTTTAAAATACTAGTTTAGGTAAAAATATCGTAGTATATTATAAACAATTTTATACTAGTTTCGGTCAAAAAATCAAATTAAATCGAGGATTGTTCGAAATGCTAAGAAACTTTTCAGATTCTCTATATATGTTACGAGGGAATGTTATGATGGAAGTCCATGAAATTTTTTATCAAAAAATTAGATATTATGAAACTTTTTGAAATGCTAGTTTCGGTCAAAAAATCGTAGTATATAATACACAATTTTGTACTAGTTTCGGTCAAAAAATCAAATTAAATCGAGGATTATTCGAAATGCTATGAAACTTTTCAGATCCTTTCTATATGTTACGAGGGAATGTTATGATGGAAGTCCATGCAAAAATTATCTTAAAATTAGATTCTATGAAACCTTTTGAAATGCTAGTTTTGGTCAAAAAAACGTAGTATATTATACCCAATTTTTTACTAGTTTCGGTCAAAAAATCAAATTAAATCGGGAATTGTTCGAAATGCTACGAAACTTTTCAGATCCTTTCTATATGTTACGAGGGAATGTTATGATGGAAGTCCATGAAAAAAGTTATCTTAAAATTACATTCTATGAAACTCTTTTAAATACTAGTTTAGGCAAAAAATCGTAGTATATTATACACAATTTTGTACTAGTTTAGGTAAAAAAATTCAACTTAAATTGAGGATTATTGCAAATGCTACGAAACCTTTCATATTATTTCTATATGTTACGAGGGAATGTTATGATGGAAGTCCATGCAAAAAATGTATCAAAAATTTAGATTCTATGAAACTCTTGAAATACTTATTTAGGTAAAAAAATCTTAGTATATTATGCACAATTTTATACTAGTTTCGATCAAAAAATCAAATTAAATCGAGAATTATTCGAAATGCTACGAAACTTTTCAGATCCTTTGTATATGTTGCGAGGGAATGTTATGATGGAAGTCCATGCAAAAAATTATCTTAAAATTAGATTCTATGAACAAATTTGAAATGCTAGTTTCGGTCAAAAAATCGTAGTATATTATACATAATTTTGTACTAGTTTCGGGTCAAAAAATCAAATTAAATCGAGGATTGTTAGAAATGCTACGAAACTTTTCAGATTCTTTCTATATGTTACGAGGGAATTATATGATGGAATTTCATGCAAATAATTATATTAAAATTAGATTCCATGAAACGTTTTGAAACACTAGTTTTGGTTAAATATTTGTAGTATATAATGCATAATTTTATACTAGTTTAAGTCAAAAAATCAAATTAAATCGAGGATTGTTCGAAATGCTACGAAACGTTTCAGATTCTTTGTATATCTTACGAGGGAATGTTATAATGGAAGTCCTTGCAAAAAATTATCTCAAAATTAGATTCTATAAGACATTTTGAAATGGTAGTTTAGGTCAAAAAATCGAAGTATATTATGCACACTTTTATACTAGTTTCGGTCAAAAAAACAAATTAAATCGAGGATTATTCGAAATGCTACGAAACATTTCAGATCCTTTGTATATGTTACGAGGGAATGTTATGATGGAAGTCCATGCCAAAAATTATCTCAAAATTAGATTCTACGATTGAAATTCTAGTGTCATTCAAAAAATCGTAGTATATTATGCATAATTTTGTACTAGTTTCGGTACAAAAAATCAAATTAAATCGAGGATTGTTCGAACTGCTACGAAACCTTTCATATTCTTTCTATATGTTCTGAGGGAATGTTATGATGGAAGTCCATGCAAAAAATGTATCACAAAATTAGATTCTATGATACTTTTTGAAATACTAGTTTAGGTCACAAAAGCATAGTATATTATGTACAATTTTATACTAGTTTCGGTCAAAAAATCAAATTAAATCGAGGATTATTGGATATGCAACGAAACATTTCAGATCATTTGTATATGTTACGAGGGAATGTTATGATGGAAGGCCATGCAAAAAACTCATCTTAAAATTAGCTTCTATGAAACATTTTGAAATGCTAGTTTCGGTCAAAAAATCGTAGTATATTATACACAATTTTGTACTTGTTTCGGTAAAAAAAATTAAATTAAATCGAGGATTGTTCGAAATGCTACGAAAATTTTCAGATTCTTTCTGTATGTTACGAAGGAATGTTATTATGGAAGTTCATGCAAAACATTATCTTAAAATTAGATTCTATGAAACTTTTTGAATTTGCTATTTTCGGTCAAAAAATAATAGTATAATATACACAATTTTGTATTAGTTTCGGTCAAAAATTCAAATTAAATCCAGGATTGTTCGAAATGCTAAGAAACATTTCAGATCCTTTCTTTATGTTATGAGGGAATGTTATGATGGAAGTCCATGCAAAAAATTATCTTCAAATTAGATTCTACAAAACTTGTTGAAATGTTAGTTTCAGTCAAAAAAAATATAGTATATTATACACAATTTTGTACTAGTTTAGGTAAAAAATTCAACTCAAAATTAGATTCTATAAGACATTTTGAAATGCTAGTTTAGGTCAAAAAATCATTGTATATTATGCACAATTTTATACTAGTTTCGGTCAAAAAATCAAATTAAATCGAGGATTATTCGAAATGCTACGAAACATTTCAGATCCTTTGTATATGTTACGAGGGAATGTTATGATGGAAGTCCATGCAAAAAATTATCTCAAAATTAGATTCTAAGAAACTTTTTGAAATTCTAGTGTCAATCAAAAAATCGTAGTATATTATGCATAATTTTGTACTAGTTTCGGTCCAAAAAATCAAATTAAATCGAGGATTGTTCGAAATGCTACGAAACCTTTCATATTCTTTCTATATGTTCTGAGGGAATGTTATGATGGAAGTCCATGCAAAAAATGTATCACAAAATTAGATTCTATGAAACTTTTTGAAATACTAGTTTAGGTCACAAAAGCATAGTATATTATGTACAATTTTATACTAGTTTCGGTCAAAAAATCAAATTAAATCGAGGATTATTGGAAATGCAACGAAACATTTCAGATCATTTGTATATGTTACGAGGGAATGTTATGATGGAAGGCCATGCAAAAAATTTATCTTAAAATTAGCTTCTATGAAACACTTTGAAATGCTAGTTTCGGTCAAAAAATCGTAGTATATTATACACAATTTTGTACTAGTTTCGGTAAAAAAAATCAAATTAAATCGAGGATTGTTCTAAATGCTACGAAAATTTCCAGATTCTTTCTATATGTTACGAGGGAATGTTATGATGGAAGTCAATGCAAAAAATTTATCACAAAATTAGATTCTCTGAAACTTTTGGAAATACTAGTTTAGGTCAAAATATCATAGTATAGTATGCACAATTTTATACTAGTTTCGATCAAAAAATCAAATTAAATCGAGGATTGTCCGAAATGCTACGAATCATTTCAGATCCTTTCTATATGTTACGAGGGAATGTTATGATGGAAGTCCATGCAAAACATTATCTTAAAATTAGATTCTATGAAACTTTTTTAATTTGCTATATTCGGTCAAAAAATAATAGTATAATATACACAATTTTGTACTAGTTTCGGTCAAAAATTCAAATTAAATCCAGGATGGTTCGAAATGCTAAGAAACATTTCAGATCCTTTCTTTATGTTACGAGGGAATGTTATGATGGAAGTCCACGCAAAAAATTATCTTCAAATTAGATTCTACAAAACTTGTTGAAATGTTAGTTTCAGTCAAAAAATTATAGTATATTATACACAATTTTGTACTAGTTTCGGTAAAAAATTCAACTTAAATTGAGGATTATTGCAAATGCTACGAAACCTTTCATATTATTTCTATATGTTACGAGGGAATGTTATGATGGAAGTCCATGCAAAAAATGTATCAAAAATTTAGATTCTATGAAACTCTTGAAATACTTGTTTAGGTAAAAAAAATCTTAGTATATTATGCACAATTTTATATTAGTTTCGATCAAAAAATCAAATTAAATCGAGAATTATTCGAAATGCTACGAAACTTTTCAGATCCTTTGTATATGTTACGAGGGAATGTTATGATGGAAGTCCATGCAACAAATTATCTTAAAATTAGATTCTATGAAAAAATTTGAAATGCTAGTTTCGGTCAAAAAATCGTAGTATATTATACACAATTTTGTACTAGTTTCGGTAAAAAAAAATCAAATTAAATCGAGGATTATTCGAAATGCTACGAAACTTTTAAGATTCTTTCTATATGTTACAAGGGAATGTTATGATGGAAGACCATGCAAAATGTTTATCACAAAATTAAATTCTATGAAACTTTTGGAAATACTAGTTTAGGTCAAAAAATCGTAGTGTATTATGCATAATTTTATACTAGTTTCGGTCAAAAAATCAAATTAAGTCGAGGATTGTTCGAAATGCTACGAAACTTTTCAGATCCTTTGTATATGTTGCGAGGGAATGTTATGATGGAAGTCCATACAAAAAATTATCTTAAAATTAGATTCTATGAAAAATTTTGAAATGCTAGTTTCGGTCAAAAAAGCATAGTATATTATACACAATTTTGTACTAGTTTCGGTCAAAAAATCATATTAAATCGAGGATTGTTAGAAATGCTACGAAACATTTCAGATTCTTTCTATATGTTACGAGGGAATTATTTGATGGAATTTCATGCAAATAATTATCTTAAAATTAGATTCCATGAAACGTTTTGAAACACTAGTTTTGGTTAAAGATTTGTAGTATATAATGCATAATTTTATACTAGTTTAAGTCAAAAAATCAAATTAAATCGAGGATTGTTCGAAATGCTACGAAACGTTTCAGATTCTTTGTATATCTTACGAGGGAATGTTATAATGGAAG
This sequence comes from Lathyrus aphaca, assembly GCA_963966055.1. Classification (NCBI taxonomy): domain Eukaryota; kingdom Viridiplantae; phylum Streptophyta; class Magnoliopsida; order Fabales; family Fabaceae; genus Lathyrus; species Lathyrus aphaca. The sequence goes on from OZ014522.1 coordinate 15,679,844, forward strand.
TCCTTGCAAAAAATTATCTCAAAATTAGATTCTATAAGACATTTTGAAATGCTAGTTTAGGTGAAAAAAATCATAGTATATTATGCACAATTTTATACTAGTTTCGGTCAAAAAATCAAATTAATTGGAGGATTGTTCGATATGCTACGAAACTTTTCAGATCCTTTCTATATGTTACGAGGGAATATTATGATTGAAGTCCAAGATAAAAATATCTTAAAATTAGATTCTATGAAACTTATGGAAATGCTAGTTTCGGTCAGAAAATCGTAGTATATTATACACAATTTTGTACTAGTTTCAGTAAAATAATCTAATTAAATCGAAGATTATTCGAAATGCTACGAAATGTTTCAGATTCTTTCTATATGTTACGAGGGAATGTTATGATTGAAGTCCATGCAAAAATTTATCTCAAAATTAGATTTTATGAAACTTTTTGAAATACTAGTTTAGGTCCAAAAATCGTGGTATATTATGCACAATTTTATACTAGTTTCCGGCAAAAAATCAAATTAAATCAGGATTATTCGAAATGCTACGAAACATTTCAGATCATTTGTATATGTTATGAGGGAATGTTATGATGGAAGTCCATGCAAAAAATTATCTTAAAATTAGATTCTAAGAAACATTTTGAAATGCTAGTTTCGGTCAAAAAATCGTAGTATTATTATACACAATTTTGTACTAGTTTCAGTAAAAAATTCAAATTAAACCGAGGATTGTTCGAAATGCTACGAAACTTTTCAGATTCTTTCTATATGTTAAGAGGGAATGTTATGATGGAAGTCCATGCAAAAAATTTATCACAAAATTATATTCTTTGAAACTTTTGAAAATACTAGTTTAGGTCAAAAACCGTAGTATATTATGCATAATTTTATACTAGTTTCGGTCAAAAAATCAAATTAAATCAAGGATTGTTCGAAATGCTACGAAATTTTTCCGATCCTTTGTATATGTTACGAGGGAATGTTATGATGGAAGTCCATGCAAAAAATTATCTTAAAATTAGATTCTTTGAAACTTTTTGAATTGCTATTTTCGGTCAAAAAATAATAGTATATTATACACAATTTTGTACTAGTTTCGGTCAAAAATTCAAATTAAATCGAGGATTGTCCGAAATGCTAGGAAACGTTTCAGATCCTTTGTATATGTTACGAGGGAATGTTATGATGGAAGTCCATGCAAAATGTTTATAACAAAATTAAAATTCTAAGAAACTTCTGGAAATACTAGTTTAGGTCAAAAAATCATAGTATATTATGAACAATATTATACTAGTTTCGGTCAAAAAATCAAATTAAATGGAGGATTGTTCGAAATGCTACGAAACTTTTCAGATCCTTTCTATATGTTACGAGGGAATGTTATGATTGAAGTCCAAGCAAAAAATTATCTTAAAATTAGATTCTATGAAACTTAAGGAAATGCTAGTTTCAGTCAAAAAATCGTAGTATATTATACACAATTGTGTACTAGTTTCAGTAAAATAATCTAATTAAATCGAAGATTATTCAAAATGCTAAGAAACTTTTCAGATTCTTCCTATATGTTACGAGGAAATGTTATGATGGAAGTCCATGCAAACTATCTCAAAATTAGATTCTATGAAACTTTTTGAAATACTAGTTTAGGTCAATAAATCGAAGTATATTATGCACAATTTTATACTAGTTTCGGTCAAAAAAAACAAATTAAATCGAGGATTATTCGAAATGCTACGAAACATTTCAGATCCTTTGTATATGTTACGAGGGAATGTTATGATGGAAGTCCATGCAAAAAATTATCTCAAAATTAGATTCTACGAAACTTTTTGAAATTCTAGTGTCAATCAAAAAATCGTAGTATATTATGCATAATTTTGTACTAGTTTCGGTACAAAAAATCAAATTAAATCGAGGATTGTTCGAAATGCTACGAAACCTTTCATATTTTTTCTATATGTTCTGAGGGAATGTTATGATGGAAGTCCATGCAAAAAATGTATCAAAAAATTAGATTCTATGAAACTTTTTGAAATACTAGTTTAGGTCACAAAAGCATAGTATATTATGTACAATTTTATACTAGTTTCGGTCAATAAATCAAATTAAATCGAGGATTATTGGAAATGCAACGAAACATTTCAGATCATTTGTATATGTTACGAGGGAATGTTATGATGGAAGGCCATGCAAAAAACTTATCTTAAAATTAGCTTCTATGAAACACTTTGAAATGCTAGTTTCGGTCAAAAAATCGTAGTATATTATACACAATTTTGTACTAGTTTCGGTAAAAAAAATCAAATTAAATCGAGGATTGTTCTAAATGCTACGAAAATTTCCAGATTCTTTCTATATGTTACGAGGGAATGTTATGATGGAAGTCAATGCAAAAAATTTATCACAAAATTAGATTCTCTGAAACTTTTGGAAATACTAGTTTAGGTCAAAATATCATAGTATAGTATGCACAATTTTATACTAGTTTCGATCAAAAAATCAAATTAAATCGAGGATTGTCCGAAATGCTACGAATCATTTCAGATCCTTTCTATATGTTACGAGGGAATGTTATGATGGAAGTCCATGCAAAACATTATCTTAAAATTAGATTCTATGAATCTTTTTTAATTTGCTATATTCGGTCAAAAAATAATAGTATAATATACACAATTTTGTACTAGTTTCGGTCAAAAATTAGAATTAAATCCAGGATGGTTCGAAATGCTAAGAAACATTTCAGATCCTTTCTTTATGTTAAGAGGGAATGTTATGATGGAAGTCCACGCAAAAAATTATCTTCAAATTAGATTCTACAAAACTTGTTGAAATGTTAGTTTCAGTCAAAAAATTATAGTATATTATACACAATTTTGTACTAGTTTCGGTAAAAAATTCAACTTAAATTGAGGATTATTGCAAATGCTACGAAACCTTTCATATTATTTCTATATGTTACGAGGGAATGTTATGATGGAAGTCCATGCAAAAAATGTATCAAAAATTTAGATTCTATGAAACTCTTGAAATACTTGTTTAGGTAAAAAAAATCTTAGTATATTATGCACAATTTTATATTAGTTTCGATCAAAAAATCAAATTAAATCGAGAATTATTCGAAATGCTACGAAACTTTTCAGATCCTTTGTATATGTTACGAGGGAATGTTATGATGGAAGTCCATGCAACAAATTATCTTAAAATTAGATTCTATGAAAAAATTTGAAATGCTAGTTTCGGTCAAAAAATCGTAGTATATTATACACAATTTTGTACTAGTTTCGGTAAAAAAAAAATCAAATTAAATTGAGGATTATTCGAAATGCTACGAAACTTTTAAGATTCTTTCTATATGTTACAAGGGAATGTTATGATGGAAGTCCATGCAAAATGTTTATCACAAAATTAAATTCTATGAAACTTTTGGAAATACTAGTTTAGGTCAAAAAATCGTAGTGTATTATGCATAATTTTATACTAGTTTCGGTCAAAAAATCAAATTAAGTCAAGGATTGTTCGAAATGCTACGAAACTTTTCAGATCCTTTGTATATGTTGCGAGGGAATGTTATGATGGAAGTCCATACAAAAAATTATCTTAAAATTAGATTCTATGAAAAATTTTGAAATGCTAGTTTCGGTCAAAAAAGCATAGTATATTATACACAATTTTGTACTAGTTTCGGTCAAAAAATCAAATTAAATCGAGGATTGTTAGAAATGCTACGAAACATTTCAGATTCTTTCTATATGTTACGAGGGAATTATTTGATGGAATTTCATGCAAATAATTATCTTAAAATTAGATTCCATGAAACGTTTTGAAACACTAGTTTTGGTTAAAGATTTGTAGTATATAATGCATAATTTTATACTAGTTTAAGTCAAAAAATCAAATTAAATCGAGGATTGTTCGAAATGCTACGAAACGTTTCAGATTCTTTGTATATCTTACGAGGGAATGTTATAATGGAAGTCCTTGCAAAAAATTATCTCAAAATTAGATTCTATAAGACATTTTGAAATGCTAGTTTAGGTGAAAAAAATCATAGTATATTATGCACAATTTTATACTAGTTTCGGTCAAAAAATCAAATTAATTGGAGGATTGTTCGATATGCTACGAAACTATTCAGATCCTTTCTATATGTTACGAGGGAATATTATGATTGAAGTCCAAGCAAAAAATATCTTAAAATTAGATTCTATGAAACTTATGGAAATGCTAGTTTCGGTCAGAAAATCGTAGTATATTATACCCAATTTTGTACTAGTTTCAGTAAAATAATCTAATTAAATCGAAGATTATTCGAAATGCTACGAAATGTTTCAGATTCTTTCTATATGTTACGAGGGAATGTTATGATTGAAGTCCATGCAAAAATTTATCTCAAAATTAGATTTTATGAAACTTTTTGAAATACTAGTTTAGGTCCAAAAATCGTGGTATATTATGCACAATTTTATACTAGTTTCCGGCAAAAAATAAATTAAATCAGGATTATTCGAAATGCTACGAAACATTTCAGATCATTTGTATATGTTATGAGGGAATGTTATGATGGAAGTCCATGCAAAAAATTATCTTAAAATTAGATTCTAAGAAACATTTTGAAATGCTAGTTTCGGTCAAAAAATCGTAGTATTATTATACACAATTTTGTACTAGTTTCAGTAAAAAAATTCAAATTAAACTAAGGATTGTTCGAAATGCTACGAAACTTTTCAGATTCTTTCCATATGTTAAGAGGGAATGTTATGATGGAAGTCCATGCAAAAAATTTATCACAAAATTATATTCTTTGAAACTTTTGAAAATACTAGTTTAGGTCAAAAATCGTAGTATATTATGCATAATTTTATACTAGTTTCGGTCAAAAAATCAAATTAAATCAAGGATTGTTCGAAATGCTACGAAATTTTTCCGATCCTTTGTATATGTTACGAGGGAATGTTATGATGGAAGTCCATGCAAAAAATTATCTTAAAATTAGATTCTTTGAAACTTTTTGAATTGCTATTTTCGGTCAAAAAATAATAGTATATTATACACAATTTTGTACTAGTTTCGGTCAAAAATTCAAATTAAATCGAGGATTGTCCGAAATGCTACGAAACGTTTCAGATCCTTTGTATATGTTACGAGGGAATGTTATGATGGAAGTCCATACAAAATGTTTATAACAAAATTAAAATTCTAAGAAACTTCTGGAAATACTAGTTTAGGTCAAAAAATCATAGTATATTATGAACAATATTATACTAGTTTCGGTCAAAAAATCAAATTAAATGGAGGATTGTTCGAAATGCTACGAAACTTTTCAGATCCTTTCTATATGTTACGAGGGAATGTTATGATTGAAGTCCAAGCAAAAAATTATCTTAAAATTAGATTCTATGAAACTTAAGGAAATGCTAGTTTCAGTCAAAAAATCGTAGTATATTATACACAATTGTGTACTAGTTTCAGTAAAATAATCTAATTAAATCGAAGATTATTCAAAATGCTAAGAAACTTTTCAGATTCTTCCTATATGTTACGAGGAAATGTTATGATGGAAGTCCATGCAAAACTATCTCAAAATTAGATTCTATGAAACTTTTTGAAATACTAGTTTAGGTCAATAAATCGAAGTATATTATGCACAATTTTATACTAGTTTCGGTCAAAAAAAACAAATTAAATCGAGGATTATTCGAAATGCTACGAAACATTTCAGATCCTTTGTATATGTTACGAGGGAATGTTATGATGGAACTCCATGCAAAAAATTATCTCAAAATTAGATTCTACGAAACTTTTTGAAATTCTAGTGTCAATCAAAAAATCGTAGTATATTATGCATAATTTTGTACTAGTTTCGGTACAAAAAATCAAATTAAATCGAGGATTGTTCGAAATGCTACGAAACCTTTCATATTCTTTCTATATGTTCTGAGGGAATGTTATGATGGAAGTCCATGCAAAAAATGTATCAAAAAATTAGATTCTATGAAACTTTTTGAAATACTAGTTTTGGTCACAAAAGCATAGTATATTATGTACAATTTTATACTAGTTTCGGTCAAAAAATCAAATTAAATCGAGGATTATTGGAAATGCAACGAAACATTGCAGATCATTTGTATATGTTGCGAAGGAATGTTATGATGGAAGGCCATGCAAAAAACTTATCTTAAAATTAGCTTCTATGAAACACTTTGAAATGCTAGTTTCGGTCAAAAAATCGTAGTATATTATACACAATTTTGTACTAGTTTCGGTAAAAAAAATCAAATTAAATCGAGGATTGTTCTAAATGCTACGAAAATTTCCAGATTCTTTCTATATGTTACGAGGGAATGTTATGATGGAAGTCAATGCAAAAAATTTATCACAAAATTAGATTCTCTGAAACTTTTGGAAATACTAGTTTAGGTCAAAATATCATAGTATAGTATGCACAATTTTATACTAGTTTCGATCAAAAAATCAAATTAAATCGAGGATTGTCCGAAATGCTACGAATCATTTCAGATCCTTTCTATATGTTACGAGGGAATGTTATGATGGAAGTCCATGCAAAACATTATCTTAAAATTAGATTCTATGAATCTTTTTTAATTTGCTATATTCGGTCAAAAAATAATAGTATAATATACACAATTTTGTACTAGTTTCGGTCAAAAATTAGAATTAAATCCAGGATGGTTCGAAATGCTAAGAAACATTTCAGATCCTTTCTTTATGTTACGAGGGAATGTTATGATGGAAGTCCACGCAAAAAATTATCTTCAAATTAGATTCTACAAAACTTGTTGAAATGTTAGTTTCAGTCAAAAAATTATAGTATATTATACACAATTTTGTACTAGTTTCGGTAAAAAATTCAACTTAAATTGAGGATTATTGCAAATGCTACGAAACCTTTCATATTATTTCTATATGTTACGAGGGAATGTTATGATGGAAGTCCATGCAAAAAATGTATCAAAAATTTAGATTCTATGAAACTCTTGAAATACTTGTTTAGGTAAAAAAAATCTTAGTATATTATGCACAATTTTATATTAGTTTCGATCAAAAAATCAAATTAAATCGAGAATTATTCGAAATGCTACGAAACTTTTCAGATCCTTTGTATATGTTACGAGGGAATGTTATGATGGAAGTCCATGCAACAAATTATCTTAAAATTAGATTCTATGAAAAAATTTGAAATGCTAGTTTCGGTCAAAAAATCGTAGTATATTATACACAATTTTGTACTAGTTTCGGTAAAAAAAAAATCAAATTAAATTGAGGATTATTCGAAATGCTACGAAACTTTTAAGATTCTTTCTATATGTTACAAGGGAATGTTATGATGGAAGTCCATGCAAAATGTTTATCACAAAATTAAATTCTATGAAACTTTTGGAAATACTAGTTTAGGTCAAAAAATCGTAGTGTATTATGCATAATTTTATACTAGTTTCGGTCAAAAAATCAAATTAAGTCGAGGATTGTTCGAAATGCTACGAAACTTTTCAGATCCTTTGTATATGTTGCGAGGGAATGTTATGATGGAAGTCCATACAAAAAATTATCTTAAAATTAGATTCTATGAAAAATTTTGAAATGCTAGTTTCGGTCAAAAAAGCATAGTATATTATACACAATTTTGTACTAGTTTCGGTCAAAAAATCAAATTAAATCGAGGATTGTTAGAAATGCTACGAAACATTTCAGATTCTTTCTATATGTTACGAGGGAATTATTTGATGGAATTTCATGCAAATAATTATCTTAAAATTAGATTCCATGAAACGTTTTGAAACACTAGTTTTGGTTAAAGATTTGTAGTATATAATGCATAATTTTATACTAGTTTAAGTCAAAAAATCAAATTAAATCGAGGATTGTTCGAAATGCTACGAAACGTTTCAGATTCTTTGTATATCTTACGAGGGAATGTTATAATGGAAGTCCTTGCAAAAAATTATCTCAAAATTAGATTCTATAAGACATTTTGAAATGCTAGTTTAGGTGAAAAAAATCATAGTATATTATGCACAATTTTATACTAGTTTCGGTCAAAAAATCAAATTAATTGGAGGATTGTTCGATATGCTACGAAACTATTCAGATCCTTTCTATATGTTACGAGGGAATATTATGATTGAAGTCCAAGCAAAAAATATCTTAAAATTAGATTCTATGAAACTTATGGAAATGCTAGTTTCGGTCAGAAAATCGTAGTATATTATACCCAATTTTGTACTAGTTTCAGTAAAATAATCTAATTAAATCGAAGATTATTCGAAATGCTACGAAATGTTTCAGATTCTTTCTATATGTTACGAGGGAATGTTATGATTGAAGTCCATGCAAAAATTTATCTCAAAATTAGATTTTATGAAACTTTTTGAAATACTAGTTTAGGTCCAAAAATCGTGGTATATTATGCACAATTTTATACTAGTTTCCGGCAAAAAATAAATTAAATCAGGATTATTCGAAATGCTACGAAACATTTCAGATCATTTGTATATGTTATGAGGGAATGTTATGATGGAAGTCCATGCAAAAAATTATCTTAAAATTAGATTCTAAGAAACATTTTGAAATGCTAGTTTCGGTCAAAAAATCGTAGTATTATTATACACAATTTTGTACTAGTTTCAGTAAAAAAATTCAAATTAAACTAAGGATTGTTCGAAATGCTACGAAACTTTTCAGATTCTTTCCATATGTTAAGAGGGAATGTTATGATGGAAGTCCATGCAAAAAATTTATCACAAAATTATATTCTTTGAAACTTTTGAAAATACTAGTTTAGGTCAAAAATCGTAGTATATTATGCATAATTTTATACTAGTTTCGGTCAAAAAATCAAATTAAATCAAGGATTGTTCGAAATGCTACGAAATTTTTCCGATCCTTTGTATATGTTACGAGGGAATGTTATGATGGAAGTCCATGCAAAAAATTATCTTAAAATTAGATTCTTTGAAACTTTTTGAATTGCTATTTTCGGTCAAAAAATAATAGTATATTATACACAATTTTGTACTAGTTTCGGTCAAAAATTCAAATTAAATCGAGGATTGTCCGAAATGCTACGAAACGTTTCAGATCCTTTGTATATGTTACGAGGGAATGTTATGATGGAAGTCCATACAAAATGTTTATAACAAAATTAAAATTCTAAGAAACTTCTGGAAATACTAGTTTAGGTCAAAAAATCATAGTATATTATGAACAATATTATACTAGTTTCGGTCAAAAAATCAAATTAAATGGAGGATTGTTCGAAATGCTACGAAACTTTTCAGATCCTTTCTATATGTTACGAGGGAATGTTATGATTGAAGTCCAAGCAAAAAATTATCTTAAAATTAGATTCTATGAAACTTAAGGAAATGCTAGTTTCAGTCAAAAAATCGTAGTATATTATACACAATTGTGTACTAGTTTCAGTAAAATAATCTAATTAAATCGAAGATTATTCAAAATGCTAAGAAACTTTTCAGATTCTTCCTATATGTTACGAGGAAATGTTATGATGGAAGTCCATGCAAAACTATCTCAAAATTAGATTCTATGAAACTTTTTGAAATACTAGTTTAGGTCAATAAATCGAAGTATATTATGCACAATTTTATACTAGTTTCGGTCAAAAAAAACAAATTAAATCGAGGATTATTCGAAATGCTACGAAACATTTCAGATCCTTTGTATATGTTACGAGGGAATGTTATGATGGAACTCCATGCAAAAAATTATCTCAAAATTAGATTCTACGAAACTTTTTGAAATTCTAGTGTCAATCAAAAAATCGTAGTATATTATGCATAATTTTGTACTAGTTTCGGTACAAAAAATCAAATTAAATCGAGGATTGTTCGAAATGCTACGAAACCTTTCATATTCTTTCTATATGTTCTGAGGGAATGTTATGATGGAAGTCCATGCAAAAAATGTATCAAAAAATTAGATTCTATGAAACTTTTTGAAATACTAGTTTTGGTCACAAAAGCATAGTATATTATGTACAATTTTATACTAGTTTCGGTCAAAAAATCAAATTAAATCGAGGATTATTGGAAATGCAACGAAACATTGCAGATCATTTGTATATGTTGCGAAGGAATGTTATGATGGAAGGCCATGCAAAAAACTTATCTTAAAATTAGCTTCTATGAAACACTTTGAAATGCTAGTTTCGGTCAAAAAATCGTAGTATATTATACACAATTTTGTACTAGTTTCGGTAAAAAAAATCAAATTAAATCGAGGATTGTTCTAAATGCTACGAAAATTTCCAGATTCTTTCTATATGTTACGAGGGAATGTTATGATGGAAGTCAATGCAAAAAATTTATCACAAAATTAGATTCTCTGAAACTTTTGGAAATACTAGTTTAGGTCAAAATATCATAGTATAGTATGCACAATTTTATACTAGTTTCGATCAAAAAATCAAATTAAATCGAGGATTGTCCGAAATGCTACGAATCATTTCAGATCCTTTCTATATGTTACGAGGGAATGTTATGATGGAAGTCCATGCAAAACATTATCTTAAAATTAGATTCTATGAAACTTTTTTAATTTGCTATATTCGGTCAAAAAATAATAGTATAATATACACAATTTTGTACTAGTTTCGGTCAAAAATTCAAATTAAATCCAGGATGGTTCGAAATGCTAAGAAACATTTCAGATCCTTTCTTTATGTTACGAGGGAATGTTATGATGGAAGTCCACGCAAAAAATTATCTTCAAATTAGATTCTACAAAACTTGTTGAAATGTTAGTTTCAGTCAAAAAATTATAGTATATTATACACAATTTTGTACTAGTTTCGGTAAAAAATTCAACTTAAATTGAGGATTATTGCAAATGCTACGAAACCTTTCATATTATTTCTATATGTTACGAGGGAATGTTATGATGGAAGTCCATGCAAAAAATGTATCAAAAATTTAGATTCTATGAAACTCTTGAAATACTTGTTTAGGTAAAAAAAATCTTAGTATATTATGCACAATTTTATATTAGTTTCGATCAAAAAATCAAATTAAATCGAGAATTATTCGAAATGCTACGAAACTTTTCAGATCCTTTGTATATGTTACGAGGGAATGTTATGATGGAAGTCCATGCAACAAATTATCTTAAAATTAGATTCTATGAAAAAATTTGAAATGCTAGTTTCGGTCAAAAAATCGTAGTATATTATACACAATTTTGTACTAGTTTCGGTAAAAAAAAATCAAATTAAATCGAGGATTATTCGAAATGCTACGAAACTTTTAAGATTCTTTCTATATGTTACAAGGGAATGTTATGATGGAAGTCCATGCAAAATGTTTATCACAAAATTAAATTCTATGAAACTTTTGGAAATACTAGTTTAGGTCAAAAAAATCGTAGTGTATTATGCATAATTTTATACTAGTTTCTGTCAAAAAATCAAATTAAGTCGAGGATTGTTCGAAATGCTACGAAACTTTTCAGATCCTTTGTATATGTTGCGAGGGAATGTTATGATGGAAGTCCATACAAAAAATTATCTTAAAATTAGATTCTATGAAAAATTTTGAAATGCTAGTTTCGGTCAAAAAAGCATAGTATATTATACACAATTTTGTACTAGTTTCGGTCAAAAAATCAAATTAAATCGAGGATTGTTAGAAATGCTACGAAACATTTCAGATTCTTTCTATATGTTACGAGGGAATTATTTGATGGAATTTCATGCAAATAATTATCTTAAAATTAGATTCCATGAAACGTTTTGAAACACTAGTTTTGGTTAAAGATTTGTAGTATATAATGCATAATTTTATACTAGTTTAAGTCAAAAAATCAAATTAAATCGAGGATTGTTCGAAATGCTACGAAACGTTTCAGATTCTTTGTATATCTTACGAGGGAATGTTATAATGGAAGTCCTTGCAAAAAATTATCTCAAAATTAGATTCTATAAGACATTTTGAAATGCTAGTTTAGGTGAAAAAAATCATAGTATATTATGCACAATTTTATACTAGTTTCGGTCAAAAAAGCAAATTAATTGGAGGATTGTTCGATATGCTACGAAACTTTTCAGATCCTTTCTATATGTTACGAGGGAATATTATGATTGAAGTCCAAGCAAAAAATATCTTAAAATTTGATTCTATGAAACTTATGGAAATGCTAGTTTCGGTCAGAAAATCGTAGTATATTATACACAATTTTGTACTAGTTTCAGTAAAATAATCTAATTAAATCGAAGATTATTCGAAATGCTACGAAATGTTTCAGATTCTTTCTATATGTTACGAGGGAATGTTATGATTGAAGTCCATGCAAAAATTTATCTCAAAATTAGATTTTATGAAACTTTTTGAAATACTAGTTTAGGTCCAAAAATCGTGGTATATTATGCAAAATTTTATACTAGTTTCCGGCAAAAAATCAAATTAAATCAGGATTATTCGAAATGCTACGAAACATTTCAGATCATTTGTATATGTTATGAGGGAATGTTATGATGGAAGTCCATGCAAAAAATTATCTTAAAATTAGATTCTAAGAAACATTTTGAAATGCTAGTTTCGGTCAAAAAATCGTAGTATTATTATACACAATTTTGTACTAGTTTCAGTAAAAAATTCAAATTAAACCGAGGATTGTTCGAAATGCTACGAAACTTTTCAGATTCTTTCTATATGTTAAGAGGGAATGTTATGATGGAAGTCCATGCAAAAAATTTATCACAAAATTATATTCTTTGAAACTTTTGAAAATACTAGTTTAGGTCAAAAACCGTAGTATATTATGCATAATTTTATACTAGTTTCGGTCAAAAAATCAAATTAAATCAAGGATTGTTCGAAATGCTACGAAATTTTTCCGATCCTTTGTATATGTTACGAGGGAATGTTATGATGGAAGTCCATGCAAAAAATTATCTTAAAATTAGATTCTTTGAAACTTTTTGAATTGCTATTTTCGGTCAAAAAATAATAGTATATTAACACAATTTTGTACTAGTTTCGGTCAAAAATTCAAATTAAATCGAGGATTGTCCGAAATGCTACGAAACGTTTCAGATCCTTTGTATATGTTACGAGGGAATGTTATGATGGAAGTCCATGCAAAATGTTTATAACAAAATTAAAATTCTAAGAAACTTCTGGAAATACTAGTTTAGGTCAAAAAATCATAGTATATTATGAACAATATTATACTAGTTTCGGTCAAAAAATCAAATTAAATGGAGGATTGTTCGAAATGCTACGAAACTTTTCAGATCCTTTCTATATGTTACGAGGGAATGTTATGATTGAAGTCCAAGCAAAAAATTATCTTAAAATTAGATTCTATGAAACTTAAGGAAATGCTAGTTTCAGTCAAAAAATCGTAGTATATTATACACAATTGTGTACTAGTTTCAGTAAAATAATCTAATTAAATCGAAGATTATTCAAAATGCTAAGAAACTTTTCAGATTCTTCCTATATGTTACGAGGAAATGTTATGATGGAAGTCCATGCAAAACTATCTCAAAATTAGATTCTATGAAACTTTTTGAAATACTAGTTTAGGTCAATAAATCGAAGTATATTATGCACAATTTTATACTAGTTTCGGTCAAAAAAAAACAAATTAAATCGAGGATTATTCGAAATGCTACGAAACATTTCAGATCCTTTGTATATGTTACGAGGGAATGTTATGATGGAAGTCCATGCAAAAAATTATCTCAAAATTAGATTCTACGAAACTTTTTGAAATTCTAGTGTCAATCAAAAAATCGTAGTATATTATGCATAATTTTGTACTAGTTTCGGTACAAAAAATCAAATTAAATCGAGGATTGTTCGAAATGCTACGAAACCTTTCATATTCTTTCTATATGTTCTGAGGGAATGTTATGATGGAAGTCCATGCAAAAAATGTATCAAAAAATTAGATTCTATGAAACTTTTTGAAATACTAGTTTTGGTCACAAAAGCATAGTATATTATGTACAATTTTATACTAGTTTCGGTCAAAAAATCAAATTAAATCGAGGATTATTGGAAATGCAACGAAACATTGCAGATCATTTGTATATGTTGCGAAGGAATGTTATGATGGAAGGCCATGCAAAAAACTTATCTTAAAATTAGCTTCTATGAAACACTTTGAAATGCTAGTTTCGGTCAAAAAATCGTAGTATATTATACACAATTTTGTACTAGTTTCGGTAAAAAAAATCAAATTAAATCGAGGATTGTTCTAAATGCTACGAAAATTTCCAGATTCTTTCTATATGTTACGAGGGAATGTTATGATGGAAGTCAATGCAAAAAATTTATCACAAAATTAGATTCTCTGAAACTTTTGGAAATACTAGTTTAGGTCAAAATATCATAGTATAGTATGCACAATTTTATACTAGTTTCGATCAAAAAATCAAATTAAATCGAGGATTGTCCGAAATGCTACGAATCATTTCAGATCCTTTCTATATGTTACGAGGGAATGTTATGATGGAAGTCCATGCAAAACATTATCTTAAAATTAGATTCTATGAAACTTTTTTAATTTGCTATATTCGGTCAAAAAATAATAGTATAATATACACAATTTTGTACTAGTTTCGGTCAAAAATTCAAATTAAATCCAGGATGGTTCGAAATGCTAAGAAACATTTCAGATCCTTTCTTTATGTTACGAGGGAATGTTATGATGGAAGTCCACGCAAAAAATTATCTTCAAATTAGATTCTACAAAACTTGTTGAAATGTTAGTTTCAGTCAAAAAATTATAGTATATTATACACAATTTTGTACTAGTTTCGGTAAAAAATTCAACTTAAATTGAGGATTATTGCAAATGCTACGAAACCTTTCATATTATTTCTATATGTTACGAGGGAATGTTATGATGGAAGTCCATGCAAAAAATGTATCAAAAATTTAGATTCTATGAAACTCTTGAAATACTTGTTTAGGTAAAAAAAATCTTAGTATATTATGCACAATTTTATATTAGTTTCGATCAAAAAATCAAATTAAATCGAGAATTATTCGAAATGCTACGAAACTTTTCAGATCCTTTGTATATGTTACGAGGGAATGTTATGATGGAAGTCCATGCAACAAATTATCTTAAAATTAGATTCTATGAAAAAATTTGAAATGCTAGTTTCGGTCAAAAAATCGTAGTATATTATACACAATTTTGTACTAGTTTCGGTAAAAAAAAAAATCAAATTAAATCGAGGATTATTCGAAATGCTACGAAACTTTTAAGATTCTTTCTATATGTTACAAGGGAGTGTTATGATGGAAGTCCATGCAAAATGTTTATCACAAAATTAAATTCTATGAAACTTTTGGAAATACTAGTTTAGGTCAAAAAATCGTAGTGTATTATGCAAAATTTTATACTAGTTTCGGTCAAAAAATCAAATTAAGTCGAGGATTGTTCGAAATGCTACGAAACTTTTCAGATCCTTTGTATATGTTGCGAGGGAATGTTATGATGGAAGTCCATACAAAAAATTATCTTAAAATTAGATTCTATGAAAAATTTTGAAATGCTAGTTTCGGTCAAAAAAGCATAGTATATTATACACAATTTTGTACTAGTTTCGGTCAAAAAATCAAATTAAATCGAGGATTGTTAGAAATGCTACGAAACATTTCAGATTCTTTCTATATGTTACGAGGGAATTATTTGATGGAATTTCATGCAAATAATTATCTTAAAATTAGATTCCATGAAACGTTTTGAAACACTAGTTTTGGTTAAAGATTTGTAGTATATAATGCATAATTTTATACTAGTTTAAGTCAAAAAATCAAATTAAATCGAGGATTGTTCGAAATGCTACGAAACGTTTCAGATTCTTTGTATATCTTACGAGGGAATGTTATAATGGAAGTCCTTGCAAAAAATTGTCTCAAAATTAGATTCTATAAGACATTTTGAAATGCTAGTTTAGGTGAAAAAAATCATAGTATATTATGCACAATTTTATACTAGTTTCGGTCAAAAAATCAAATTAATTGGAGGATTGTTCGATATGCTACGAAACTATTCAGATCCTTTCTATATGTTACGAGGGAATATTATGATTGAAGTCCAAGCAAAAAATATCTTAAAATTAGATTCTATGAAACTTATGGAAATGCTAGTTTCGGTCAGAAAATCGTAGTATATTATACACAATTTTGTACTAGTTTCAGTAAAATAATCTAATTAAATCGAAGATTATTCGAAATGCTACGAAATGTTTCAGATTCTTTCTATATGTTACGAGGGAATGTTATGATTGAAGTCCATGCAAAAATTTATCTCAAAATTAGATTTTATGAAACTTTTTGAAATACTAGTTTAGGTCCAAAAATCGTGGTATATTATGCACAATTTTATACTAGTTTCCGGCAAAAAATCAAATTAAATCAGGATTATTCGAAATGCTACGAAACATTTCAGATCATTTGTATATGTTATGAGGGAATGTTATGATGGAAGTCCATGCAAAAAATTATCTTAAAATTAGATTCTAAGAAACATTTTGAAATGCTAGTTTCGGTCAAAAAATCGTAGTATTATTATACACAATTTTGTACTAGTTTCAGTAAAAAATTCAAATTAAACCGAGGATTGTTCGAAATGCTACGAAACTTTTCAGATTCTTTCTATATGTTAAGAGGGAATGTTATGATGGAAGTCCATGCAAAAAATTTATCACAAAATTATATTCTTTGAAACTTTTGAAAATACTAGTTTAGGTCAAAAACCGTAGTATATTATGCATAATTTTATACTAGTTTCGGTCAAAAAATCAAATTAAATCAAGGATTGTTCGAAATGCTACGAAATTTTTCCGATCCTTTGTATATGTTACGAGGGAATGTTATGATGGAAGTCCATGCAAAAAATTATCTTAAAATTAGATTCTTTGAAACTTTTTGAATTGCTATTTTCGGTCAAAAAATAATAGTATATTATACACAATTTTGTACTAGTTTCGGTCAAAAATTCAAATTAAATCGAGGATTGTCCGAAATGCTACGAAACGTTTCAGATCCTTTGTATATGTTACGAGGGAATGTTATGATGGAAGTCCATGCAAAATGTTTATAACAAAATTAAAATTCTAAGAAACTTCTGGAAATACTAGTTTAGGTCAAAAAATCATAGTATATTATGAACAATATTATACTAGTTTCGGTCAAAAAATCAAATTAAATGGAGGATTGTTCGAAATGCTACGAAACTTTTCAGATCCTTTCTATATGTTACGAGGGAATGTTATGATTGAAGTCCAAGCAAAAAATTATCTTAAAATTAGATTCTATGAAACTTAAGGAAATGCTAGTTTCAGTCAAAAAATCGTAGTATATTATACACAATTGTGTACTAGTTTCAGTAAAATAATCTAATTAAATCGAAGATTATTCAAAATGCTAAGAAACTTTTCAGATTCTTCCTATATGTTACGAGGAAATGTTATGATGGAAGTCCATGCAAAACTATCTCAAAATTAGATTCTATGAAACTTTTTGAAATACTAGTTTAGGTCAATAAATCGAAGTATATTATGCACAATTTTATACTAGTTTCGGTCAAAAAAAACAAATTAAATCGAGGATTATTCGAAATGCTACGAAACATTTCAGATCCTTTGTATATGTTACGAGGGAATGTTATGATGGAAGTCCATGCAAAAAATTATCTCAAAATTAGATTCTACGAAACTTTTTGAAATTCTAGTGTCAATCAAAAAATCGTAGTATATTATGCATAATTTTGTACTAGTTTCGGTACAAAAAATCAAATTAAATCGAGGATTGTTCGAAATGCTACGAAACCTTTCATATTCTTTCTATATGTTCTGAGGGAATGTTATGATGGAAGTCCATGCAAAAAATGTATCAAAAAATTAGATTCTATGAAACTTTTTGAAATACTAGTTTTGGTCACAAAAGCATAGTATATTATGTACAATTTTATACTAGTTTCGGTCAAAAAATCAAATTAAATCGAGGATTATTGGAAATGCAACGAAACATTGCAGATCATTTGTATATGTTGCGAAGGAATGTTATGATGGAAGGCCATGCAAAAAACTTATCTTAAAATTAGCTTCTATGAAACACTTTGAAATGCTAGTTTCGGTCAAAAAATCGTAGTATATTATACACAATTTTGTACTAGTTTCGGTAAAAAAAATCAAATTAAATCGAGGATTGTTCTAAATGCTACGAAAATTTCCAGATTCTTTCTATATGTTACGAGGGAATGTTATGATGGAAGTCAATGCAAAAAATTTATCACAAAATTAGATTCTCTGAAACTTTTGGAAATACTAGTTTAGGTCAAAATATCATAGTATAGTATGCACAATTTTATACTAGTTTCGATCAAAAAATCAAATTAAATCGAGGATTGTCCGAAATGCTACGAATCATTTCAGATCCTTTCTATATGTTACGAGGGAATGTTATGATGGAAGTCCATGCAAAACATTATCTTAAAATTAGATTCTATGAAACTTTTTTAATTTGCTATATTCGGTCAAAAAATAATAGTATAATATACACAATTTTGTACTAGTTTCGGTCAAAAATTCAAATTAAATCCAGGATGGTTCGAAATGCTAAGAAACATTTCAGATCCTTTCTTTATGTTACGAGGGAATGTTATGATGGAAGTCCACGCAAAAAATTATCTTCAAATTAGATTCTACAAAACTTGTTGAAATGTTAGTTTCAGTCAAAAAATTATAGTATATTATACACAATTTTGTACTAGTTTCGGTAAAAAAATTCAACTTAAATTGAGGATTATTGCAAATGCTACGAAACCTTTCATATTATTTCTATATGTTACGAGGGAATGTTATGATGGAAGTCCATGCAAAAAATGTATCAAAAATTTAGATTCTATGAAACTCTTGAAATACTTGTTTAGGTAAAAAAAATCTTAGTATATTATGCACAATTTTATATTAGTTTCGATCAAAAAATCAAATTAAATCGAGAATTATTCGAAATGCTACGAAACTTTTCAGATCCTTTGTATATGTTACGAGGGAATGTTATGATGGAAGTCCATGCAACAAATTATCTTAAAATTAGATTCTATGAAAAAATTTGAAATGCTAGTTTCGGTCAAAAAATCGTAGTATATTATACACAATTTTGTACTAGTTTCGGTAAAAAAAAATCAAATTAAATCGAGGATTATTCGAAATGCTACGAAACTTTTAAGATTCTTTCTATATGTTACAAGGGAATGTTATGATGGAAGTCCATGCAAAATGTTTATCACAAAATTAAATTCTATGAAACTTTTGGAAATACTAGTTTAGGTCAAAAAAATCGTAGTGTATTATGCATAATTTTATACTAGTTTCTGTCAAAAAATCAAATTAAGTCGAGGATTGTTCGAAATGCTACGAAACTTTTCAGATCCTTTGTATATGTTGCGAGGGAATGTTATGATGGAAGTCCATACAAAAAATTATCTTAAAATTAGATTCTATGAAAAATTTTGAAATGCTAGTTTCGGTCAAAAAAGCATAGTATATTATACACAATTTTGTACTAGTTTCGGTCAAAAAATCAAATTAAATCGAGGATTGTTAGAAATGCTACGAAACATTTCAGATTCTTTCTATATGTTACGAGGGAATTATTTGATGGAATTTCATGCAAATAATTATCTTAAAATTAGATTCCATGAAACGTTTTGAAACACTAGTTTTGGTTAAAGATTTGTAGTATATAATGCATAATTTTATACTAGTTTAAGTCAAAAAATCAAATTAAATCGAGGATTGTTCGAAATGCTACGAAACGTTTCAGATTCTTTGTATATCTTACGAGGGAATGTTATAATGGAAGTCCTTGCAAAAAATTATCTCAAAATTAGATTCTATAAGACATTTTGAAATGCTAGTTTAGGTGAAAAAAATCATAGTATATTATGCACAATTTTATACTAGTTTCGGTCAAAAAAGCAAATTAATTGGAGGATTGTTCGATATGCTACGAAACTTTTCAGATCCTTTCTATATGTTACGAGGGAATATTATGATTGAAGTCCAAGCAAAAAATATCTTAAAATTTGATTCTATGAAACTTATGGAAATGCTAGTTTCGGTCAGAAAATCGTAGTATATTATACACAATTTTGTACTAGTTTCAGTAAAATAATCTAATTAAATCGAAGATTATTCGAAATGCTACGAAATGTTTCAGATTCTTTCTATATGTTACGAGGGAATGTTATGATTGAAGTCCATGCAAAAATTTATCTCAAAATTAGATTTTATGAAACTTTTTGAAATACTAGTTTAGGTCCAAAAATCGTGGTATATTATGCAAAATTTTATACTAGTTTCCGGCAAAAAATCAAATTAAATCAGGATTATTCGAAATGCTACGAAACATTTCAGATCATTTGTATATGTTATGAGGGAATGTTATGATGGAAGTCCATGCAAAAAATTATCTTAAAATTAGATTCTAAGAAACATTTTGAAATGCTAGTTTCGGTCAAAAAATCGTAGTATTATTATACACAATTTTGTACTAGTTTCAGTAAAAAATTCAAATTAAACCGAGGATTGTTCGAAATGCTACGAAACTTTTCAGATTCTTTCTATATGTTAAGAGGGAATGTTATGATGGAAGTCCATGCAAAAAATTTATCACAAAATTATATTCTTTGAAACTTTTGAAAATACTAGTTTAGGTCAAAAACCGTAGTATATTATGCATAATTTTATACTAGTTTCGGTCAAAAAATCAAATTAAATCAAGGATTGTTCGAAATGCTACGAAATTTTTCCGATCCTTTGTATATGTTACGAGGGAATGTTATGATGGAAGTCCATGCAAAAAATTATCTTAAAATTAGATTCTTTGAAACTTTTTGAATTGCTATTTTCGGTCAAAAAATAATAGTATATTAACACAATTTTGTACTAGTTTCGGTCAAAAATTCAAATTAAATCGAGGATTGTCCGAAATGCTACGAAACGTTTCAGATCCTTTGTATATGTTACGAGGGAATGTTATGATGGAAGTCCATGCAAAATGTTTATAACAAAATTAAAATTCTAAGAAACTTCTGGAAATACTAGTTTAGGTCAAAAAATCATAGTATATTATGAACAATATTATACTAGTTTCGGTCAAAAAATCAAATTAAATGGAGGATTGTTCGAAATGCTACGAAACTTTTCAGATCCTTTCTATATGTTACGAGGGAATGTTATGATTGAAGTCCAAGCAAAAAATTATCTTAAAATTAGATTCTATGAAACTTAAGGAAATGCTAGTTTCAGTCAAAAAATCGTAGTATATTATACACAATTGTGTACTAGTTTCAGTAAAATAATCTAATTAAATCGAAGATTATTCAAAATGCTAAGAAACTTTTCAGATTCTTCCTATATGTTACGAGGAAATGTTATGATGGAAGTCCATGCAAAACTATCTCAAAATTAGATTCTATGAAACTTTTTGAAATACTAGTTTAGGTCAATAAATCGAAGTATATTATGCACAATTTTATACTAGTTTCGGTCAAAAAAAAACAAATTAAATCGAGGATTATTCGAAATGCTACGAAACATTTCAGATCCTTTGTATATGTTACGAGGGAATGTTATGATGGAAGTCCATGCAAAAAATTATCTCAAAATTAGATTCTACGAAACTTTTTGAAATTCTAGTGTCAATCAAAAAATCGTAGTATATTATGCATAATTTTGTACTAGTTTCGGTACAAAAAATCAAATTAAATCGAGGATTGTTCGAAATGCTACGAAACCTTTCATATTCTTTCTATATGTTCTGAGGGAATGTTATGATGGAAGTCCATGCAAAAAATGTATCAAAAAATTAGATTCTATGAAACTTTTTGAAATACTAGTTTTGGTCACAAAAGCATAGTATATTATGTACAATTTTATACTAGTTTCGGTCAAAAAATCAAATTAAATCGAGGATTATTGGAAATGCAACGAAACATTGCAGATCATTTGTATATGTTGCGAAGGAATGTTATGATGGAAGGCCATGCAAAAAACTTATCTTAAAATTAGCTTCTATGAAACACTTTGAAATGCTAGTTTCGGTCAAAAAATCGTAGTATATTATACACAATTTTGTACTAGTTTCGGTAAAAAAAATCAAATTAAATCGAGGATTGTTCTAAATGCTACGAAAATTTCCAGATTCTTTCTATATGTTACGAGGGAATGTTATGATGGAAGTCAATGCAAAAAATTTATCACAAAATTAGATTCTCTGAAACTTTTGGAAATACTAGTTTAGGTCAAAATATCATAGTATAGTATGCACAATTTTATACTAGTTTCGATCAAAAAATCAAATTAAATCGAGGATTGTCCGAAATGCTACGAATCATTTCAGATCCTTTCTATATGTTACGAGGGAATGTTATGATGGAAGTCCATGCAAAACATTATCTTAAAATTAGATTCTATGAAACTTTTTTAATTTGCTATATTCGGTCAAAAAATAATAGTATAATATACACAATTTTGTACTAGTTTCGGTCAAAAATTCAAATTAAATCCAGGATGGTTCGAAATGCTAAGAAACATTTCAGATCCTTTCTTTATGTTACGAGGGAATGTTATGATGGAAGTCCACGCAAAAAATTATCTTCAAATTAGATTCTACAAAACTTGTTGAAATGTTAGTTTCAGTCAAAAAATTATAGTATATTATACACAATTTTGTACTAGTTTCGGTAAAAAATTCAACTTAAATTGAGGATTATTGCAAATGCTACGAAACCTTTCATATTATTTCTATATGTTACGAGGGAATGTTATGATGGAAGTCCATGCAAAAAATGTATCAAAAATTTAGATTCTATGAAACTCTTGAAATACTTGTTTAGGTAAAAAAAATCTTAGTATATTATGCACAATTTTATATTAGTTTCGATCAAAAAATCAAATTAAATCGAGAATTATTCGAAATGCTACGAAACTTTTCAGATCCTTTGTATATGTTACGAGGGAATGTTATGATGGAAGTCCATGCAACAAATTATCTTAAAATTAGATTCTATGAAAAAATTTGAAATGCTAGTTTCGGTCAAAAAATCGTAGTATATTATACACAATTTTGTACTAGTTTCGGTAAAAAAAAAAATCAAATTAAATCGAGGATTATTCGAAATGCTACGAAACTTTTAAGATTCTTTCTATATGTTACAAGGGAGTGTTATGATGGAAGTCCATGCAAAATGTTTATCACAAAATTAAATTCTATGAAACTTTTGGAAATACTAGTTTAGGTCAAAAAATCGTAGTGTATTATGCAAAATTTTATACTAGTTTCGGTCAAAAAATCAAATTAAGTCGAGGATTGTTCGAAATGCTACGAAACTTTTCAGATCCTTTGTATATGTTGCGAGGGAATGTTATGATGGAAGTCCATACAAAAAATTATCTTAAAATTAGATTCTATGAAAAATTTTGAAATGCTAGTTTCGGTCAAAAAAGCATAGTATATTATACACAATTTTGTACTAGTTTCGGTCAAAAAATCAAATTAAATCGAGGATTGTTAGAAATGCTACGAAACATTTCAGATTCTTTCTATATGTTACGAGGGAATTATTTGATGGAATTTCATGCAAATAATTATCTTAAAATTAGATTCCATGAAACGTTTTGAAACACTAGTTTTGGTTAAAGATTTGTAGTATATAATGCATAATTTTATACTAGTTTAAGTCAAAAAATCAAATTAAATCGAGGATTGTTCGAAATGCTACGAAACGTTTCAGATTCTTTGTATATCTTACGAGGGAATGTTATAATGGAAGTCCTTGCAAAAAATTGTCTCAAAATTAGATTCTATAAGACATTTTGAAATGCTAGTTTAGGTGAAAAAAATCATAGTATATTATGCACAATTTTATACTAGTTTCGGTCAAAAAATCAAATTAATTGGAGGATTGTTCGATATGCTACGAAACTATTCAGATCCTTTCTATATGTTACGAGGGAATATTATGATTGAAGTCCAAGCAAAAAATATCTTAAAATTAGATTCTATGAAACTTATGGAAATGCTAGTTTCGGTCAGAAAATCGTAGTATATTATACACAATTTTGTACTAGTTTCAGTAAAATAATCTAATTAAATCGAAGATTATTCGAAATGCTACGAAATGTTTCAGATTCTTTCTATATGTTACGAGGGAATGTTATGATTGAAGTCCATGCAAAAATTTATCTCAAAATTAGATTTTATGAAACTTTTTGAAATACTAGTTTAGGTCCAAAAATCGTGGTATATTATGCACAATTTTATACTAGTTTCCGGCAAAAAATCAAATTAAATCAGGATTATTCGAAATGCTACGAAACATTTCAGATCATTTGTATATGTTATGAGGGAATGTTATGATGGAAGTCCATGCAAAAAATTATCTTAAAATTAGATTCTAAGAAACATTTTGAAATGCTAGTTTCGGTCAAAAAATCGTAGTATTATTATACACAATTTTGTACTAGTTTCAGTAAAAAATTCAAATTAAACCGAGGATTGTTCGAAATGCTACGAAACTTTTCAGATTCTTTCTATATGTTAAGAGGGAATGTTATGATGGAAGTCCATGCAAAAAATTTATCACAAAATTATATTCTTTGAAACTTTTGAAAATACTAGTTTAGGTCAAAAACCGTAGTATATTATGCATAATTTTATACTAGTTTCGGTCAAAAAATCAAATTAAATCAAGGATTGTTCGAAATGCTACGAAATTTTTCCGATCCTTTGTATATGTTACGAGGGAATGTTATGATGGAAGTCCATGCAAAAAATTATCTTAAAATTAGATTCTTTGAAACTTTTTGAATTGCTATTTTCGGTCAAAAAATAATAGTATATTATACACAATTTTGTACTAGTTTCGGTCAAAAATTCAAATTAAATCGAGGATTGTCCGAAATGCTACGAAACGTTTCAGATCCTTTGTATATGTTACGAGGGAATGTTATGATGGAAGTCCATGCAAAATGTTTATAACAAAATTAAAATTCTAAGAAACTTCTGGAAATACTAGTTTAGGTCAAAAAATCATAGTATATTATGAACAATATTATACTAGTTTCGGTCAAAAAATCAAATTAAATGGAGGATTGTTCGAAATGCTACGAAACTTTTCAGATCCTTTCTATATGTTACGAGGGAATGTTATGATTGAAGTCCAAGCAAAAAATTATCTTAAAATTAGATTCTATGAAACTTAAGGAAATGCTAGTTTCAGTCAAAAAATCGTAGTATATTATACACAATTGTGTACTAGTTTCAGTAAAATAATCTAATTAAATCGAAGATTATTCAAAATGCTAAGAAACTTTTCAGATTCTTCCTATATGTTACGAGGAAATGTTATGATGGAAGTCCATGCAAAACTATCTCAAAATTAGATTCTATGAAACTTTTTGAAATACTAGTTTAGGTCAATAAATCGAAGTATATTATGCACAATTTTATACTAGTTTCGGTCAAAAAAAACAAATTAAATCGAGGATTATTCGAAATGCTACGAAACATTTCAGATCCTTTGTATATGTTACGAGGGAATGTTATGATGGAAGTCCATGCAAAAAATTATCTCAAAATTAGATTCTACGAAACTTTTTGAAATTCTAGTGTCAATCAAAAAATCGTAGTATATTATGCATAATTTTGTACTAGTTTCGGTACAAAAAATCAAATTAAATCGAGGATTGTTCGAAATGCTACGAAACCTTTCATATTCTTTCTATATGTTCTGAGGGAATGTTATGATGGAAGTCCATGCAAAAAATGTATCAAAAAATTAGATTCTATGAAACTTTTTGAAATACTAGTTTTGGTCACAAAAGCATAGTATATTATGTACAATTTTATACTAGTTTCGGTCAAAAAATCAAATTAAATCGAGGATTATTGGAAATGCAACGAAACATTGCAGATCATTTGTATATGTTGCGAAGGAATGTTATGATGGAAGGCCATGCAAAAAACTTATCTTAAAATTAGCTTCTATGAAACACTTTGAAATGCTAGTTTCGGTCAAAAAATCGTAGTATATTATACACAATTTTGTACTAGTTTCGGTAAAAAAAATCAAATTAAATCGAGGATTGTTCTAAATGCTACGAAAATTTCCAGATTCTTTCTATATGTTACGAGGGAATGTTATGATGGAAGTCAATGCAAAAAATTTATCACAAAATTAGATTCTCTGAAACTTTTGGAAATACTAGTTTAGGTCAAAATATCATAGTATAGTATGCACAATTTTATACTAGTTTCGATCAAAAAATCAAATTAAATCGAGGATTGTCCGAAATGCTACGAATCATTTCAGATCCTTTCTATATGTTACGAGGGAATGTTATGATGGAAGTCCATGCAAAACATTATCTTAAAATTAGATTCTATGAAACTTTTTTAATTTGCTATATTCGGTCAAAAAATAATAGTATAATATACACAATTTTGTACTAGTTTCGGTCAAAAATTCAAATTAAATCCAGGATGGTTCGAAATGCTAAGAAACATTTCAGATCCTTTCTTTATGTTACGAGGGAATGTTATGATGGAAGTCCACGCAAAAAATTATCTTCAAATTAGATTCTACAAAACTTGTTGAAATGTTAGTTTCAGTCAAAAAATTATAGTATATTATACACAATTTTGTACTAGTTTCGGTAAAAAATTCAACTTAAATTGAGGATTATTGCAAATGCTACGAAACCTTTCATATTATTTCTATATGTTACGAGGGAATGTTATGATGGAAGTCCATGCAAAAAATGTATCAAAAATTTAGATTCTATGAAACTCTTGAAATACTTGTTTAGGTAAAAAAAATCTTAGTATATTATGCACAATTTTATATTAGTTTCGATCAAAAAATCAAATTAAATCGAGAATTATTCGAAATGCTACGAAACTTTTCAGATCCTTTGTATATGTTACGAGGGAATGTTATGATGGAAGTCCATGCAACAAATTATCTTAAAATTAGATTCTATGAAAAAATTTGAAATGCTAGTTTCGGTCAAAAAATCGTAGTATATTATACACAATTTTGTACTAGTTTCGGTAAAAAAAAAATCAAATTAAATCGAGGATTATTCGAAATGCTACGAAACTTTTAAGATTCTTTCTATATGTTACAAGGGAGTGTTATGATGGAAGTCCATGCAAAATGTTTATCACAAAATTAAATTCTATGAAACTTTTGGAAATACTAGTTTAGGTCAAAAAATCGTAGTGTATTATGCAAAATTTTATACTAGTTTCGGTCAAAAAATCAAATTAAGTCGAGGATTGTTCGAAATGCTACGAAACTTTTCAGATCCTTTGTATATGTTGCGAGGGAATGTTATGATGGAAGTCCATACAAAAAATTATCTTAAAATTAGATTCTATGAAAAATTTTGAAATGCTAGTTTCGGTCAAAAAAGCATAGTATATTATACACAATTTTGTACTAGTTTCGGTCAAAAAATCAAATTAAATCGAGGATTGTTAGAAATGCTACGAAACATTTCAGATTCTTTCTATATGTTACGAGGGAATTATTTGATGGAATTTCATGCAAATAATTATCTTAAAATTAGATTCCATGAAACGTTTTGAAACACTAGTTTTGGTTAAAGATTTGTAGTATATAATGCATAATTTTATACTAGTTTAAGTCAAAAAATCAAATTAAATCGAGGATTGTTCGAAATGCTACGAAACGTTTCAGATTCTTTGTATATCTTACGAGGGAATGTTATAATGGAAGTCCTTGCAAAAAATTATCTCAAAATTAGATTCTATAAGACATTTTGAAATGCTAGTTTAGGTGAAAAAAATCATAGTATATTATGCACAATTTTATACTAGTTTCGGTCAAAAAATCAAATTAATTGGAGGATTGTTCGATATGCTACGAAACTATTCAGATCCTTTCTATATGTTACGAGGGAATATTATGATTGAAGTCCAAGCAAAAAATATCTTAAAATTAGATTCTATGAAACTTATGGAAATGCTAGTTTCGGTCAGAAAATCGTAGTATATTATACACAATTTTGTACTAGTTTCAGTAAAATAATCTAATTAAATCGAAGATTATTCGAAATGCTACGAAATGTTTCAGATTCTTTCTATATGTTACGAGGGAATGTTATGATTGAAGTCCATGCAAAAATTTATCTCAAAATTAGATTTTATGAAACTTTTTGAAATACTAGTTTAGGTCCAAAAATCGTGGTATATTATGCACAATTTTATACTAGTTTCCGGCAAAAAATCAAATTAAATCAGGATTATTCGAAATGCTACGAAACATTTCAGATCATTTGTATATGTTATGAGGGAATGTTATGATGGAAGTCCATGCAAAAAATTATCTTAAAATTAGATTCTAAGAAACATTTTGAAATGCTAGTTTCGGTCAAAAAATCGTAGTATTATTATACACAATTTTGTACTAGTTTCAGTAAAAAATTCAAATTAAACCGAGGATTGTTCGAAATGCTACGAAACTTTTCAGATTCTTTCTATATTTTAAGAGGGAATGTTATGATGGAAGTCCATGCAAAAAATTTATCACAAAATTATATTCTTTGAAACTTTTGAAAATACTAGTTTAGGTCAAAAACCGTAGTATATTATGCATAATTTTATACTAGTTTCGGTCAAAAAATCAAATTAAATCAAGGATTGTTCGAAATGCTACGAAATTTTTCCGATCCTTTGTATATGTTACGAGGGAATGTTATGATGGAAGTCCATGCAAAAAATTATCTTAAAATTAGATTCTTTGAAACTTTTTGAATTGCTATTTTCGGTCAAAAAATAATAGTATATTATACACAATTTTGTACTAGTTTCGGTCAAAAATTCAAATTAAATCGAGGATTGTCCGAAATGCTACGAAACGTTTCAGATCCTTTGTATATGTTACGAGGGAATGTTATGATGGAAGTCCATGCAAAATGTTTATAACAAAATTAAAATTCTAAGAAACTTCTGGAAATACTAGTTTAGGTCAAAAAATCATAGTATATTATGAACAATATTATACTAGTTTCGGTCAAAAAATCAAATTAAATGGAGGATTGTTCGAAATGCTACGAAACTTTTCAGATCCTTTCTATATGTTACGAGGGAATGTTATGATTGAAGTCCAAGCAAAAAATTATCTTAAAATTAGATTCTATGAAACTTAAGGAAATGCTAGTTTCAGTCAAAAAATCGTAGTATATTATACACAATTGTGTACTAGTTTCAGTAAAATAATCTAATTAAATCGAAGATTATTCAAAATGCTAAGAAACTTTTCAGATTCTTCCTATATGTTACGAGGAAATGCTATGATGGAAGTCCATGCAAATCTATCTCAAAATTAGATTCTATGAAACTTTTTGAAATACTAGTTTAGGTCAATAAATCGAAGTATATTATGCACAATTTTATACTAGTTTCGGTCAAAAAAAACAAATTAAATCGAGGATTATTCGAAATGCTACGAAACATTTCAGATCCTTTGTATATGTTACGAGGGAATGTTATGATGGAAGTCCATGCAAAAAATTATCTCAAAATTAGATTCTACGAAACTTTTTGAAATTCTAGTGTCAATCAAAAAATCGTAGTATATTATGCATAATTTTGTACTAGTTTCGGTACAAAAAATCAAATTAAATCGAGGATTGTTCGAAATGCTACGAAACCTTTCATATTCTTTCTATATGTTCTGAGGGAATGTTATGATGGAAGTCCATGCAAAAAATGTATCAAAAAATTAGATTCTATGAAACTTTTTGAAATACTAGTTTTGGTCACAAAAGCATAGTATATTATGTACAATTTTATACTAGTTTCGGTCAAAAAATAATATTAAATCGAGGATTATTGGAAATGCAACGAAACATTGCAGATCATTTGTATATGTTGCGAAGGAATGTTATGATGGAAGGCCATGCAAAAAACTTATCTTAAAATTAGCTTCTATGAAACACTTTGAAATGCTAGTTTCGGTCAAAAAATCGTAGTATATTATACACAATTTTGTACTAGTTTCGGTAAAAAAAATCAAATTAAATCGAGGATTGTTCTAAATGCTACGAAAATTTCCAGATTCTTTCTATATGTTACGAGGGAATGTTATGATGGAAGTCAATGCAAAAAATTTATCACAAAATTAGATTCTCTGAAACTTTTGGAAATACTAGTTTAGGTCAAAATATCATAGTATAGTATGCACAATTTTATACTAGTTTCGATCAAAAAATCAAATTAAATCGAGGATTGTCCGAAATGCTACGAATCATTTCAGATCCTTTCTATATGTTACGAGGGAATGTTATGATGGAAGTCCATGCAAAACATTATCTTAAAATTAGATTCTATGAAACTTTTTTAATTTGCTATATTCGGTCAAAAAATAATAGTATAATATACACAATTTTGTACTAGTTTCGGTCAAAAATTCAAATTAAATCCAGGATGGTTCGAAATGCTAAGAAACATTTCAGATCCTTTCTTTATGTTACGAGGGAATGTTATGATGGAAGTCCACGCAAAAAATTATCTTCAAATTAGATTCTACAAAACTTGTTGAAATGTTAGTTTCAGTCAAAAAATTATAGTATATTATACACAATTTTGTACTAGTTTCGGTAAAAAATTCAACTTAAATTGAGGATTATTGCAAATGCTACGAAACCTTTCATATTATTTCTATATGTTACAAGGGAATGTTATGTTGGAAGTCCATGCAAAAAATGTATCAAAAATTTAGATTCTATGAAACTCTTGAAATACTTGTTTAGGTAAAAAAAATCTTAGTATATTATGCACAATTTTATATTAGTTTCGATCAAAAAATCAAATTAAATCGAGAATTATTCGAAATGCTACGAAACTTTTCAGATCCTTTGTATATGTTACGAGGGAATGTTATGATGGAAGTCCATGCAACAAATTATCTTAAAATTAGATTCTATGAAAAAATTTGAAATGCTAGTTTCGGTCAAAAAATCGTAGTATATTATACACAATTTTGTACTAGTTTCGGTAAAAAAAAATCAAATTAAATCGAGGATTATTCGAAATGCTACGAAACTTTTAAGATTCTTTCTATATGTTACAAGGGAATGTTATGATGGAAGTCCATGCAAAATGTTTATCACAAAATTAAATTCTATGAAACTTTTGGAAATACTAGTTTAGGTCAAAAAATCGTAGTGTATTATGCATAATTTTATACTAGTTTCGGTCAAAAAATCAAATTAAGTCGAGGATTGTTCGAAATGCTACGAAACTTTTCAGATCCTTTGTATATGTTGCGAGGGAATGTTATGATGGAAGTCCATACAAAAGATTATCTTAAAATTAGATTCTATGAAAAATTTTGAAATGCTAGTTTCGGTCAAAAAAGCATAGTATATTATACACAATTTTGTACTAGTTTCGGTCAAAAAATCAAATTAAATCGAGGATTGTTAGAAATGCTACGAAACATTTCAGATTCTTTCTATATGTTACGAGGGAATTATTTGATGGAATTTCATGCAAATAATTATCTTAAAATTAGATTCCATGAAACGTTTTGAAACACTAGTTTTGGTTAAATATTTGTAGTATATAATGCATAATTTTATACTAGTTTAAGTCAAAAAATCAAATTAAATCGAGGATTGTTCGAAATGCTACGAAACGTTTCAGATTCTTTGTATATCTTCAGAGGGAATGTTATAATGGAAGTCCTTGCAAAAAATTATCTCAAAATTAGATTCTATAAGACATTTTGAAATGCTAGTTTAGGTGAAAAAAATCATAGTATATTATGCACAATTTTATACTAGTTTCGGTCAAAAAATCAAATTAATTGGAGGATTGTTTGATATGCTACGAAACTTTTCAGATCCTTTCTATATGTTACGAGGGAATATTATGATTGAAGTCCAAGCAAAAAATATCTTAAAATTAGATTCTATGAAACTTATGGAAATGCTAGTTTCGGTCAGAAAATCGTAGTATATTATACACAATTTTGTACTAGTTTCAGTAAAATAATCTAATTAAATCGAAGATTATTCGAAATGCTACGAAATGTTTCAGATTCTTTCTATATGTTACGAGGGAATGTTATGATTGAAGTCCATGCAAAAATTTATCTCAAAATTAGATTTTATGAAACTTTTTGAAATACTAGTTTAGGTCCAAAAATCGTGGTATATTATGCACAATTTTATACTAGTTTCCGGCAAAAAATCAAATTAAATCAGGATTATTCGAAATGCTACGAAACATTTCAGATCATTTGTATATGTTATGAGGGAATGTTATGATGGAAGTCCATGCAAAAAATTATCTTAAAATTAGATTCTAAGAAACATTTTGAAATGCTAGTTTCGGTCAAAAAATCGTAGTATTATTATACACAATTTTGTACTAGTTTCAGTAAAAAATTCAAATTAAACCGAGGATTGTTCGAAATGCTACGAAACTTTTCAGATTCTTTCTATATGTTAAGAGGGAATGTTATGATGGAAGTCCATGCAAAAAATTTATCACAAAATTATATTCTTTGAAACTTTTGAAAATACTAGTTTAGGTCAAAAACCGTAGTATATTATGCATAATTTTATACTAGTTTCGGTCAAAAAATCAAATTAAATCAAGGATTGTTCGAAATGCTACGAAATTTTTCCGATCCTTTGTATATGTTACGAGGGAATGTTATGATGGAAGTCCATGCAAAAAATTATCTTAAAATTAGATTCTTTGAAACTTTTTGAATTGCTATTTTCGGTCAAAAAATAATAGTATATTATACACAATTTTGTACTAGTTTCGGTCAAAAATTCAAATTAAATCGAGGATTGTCCGAAATGCTACGAAACGTTTCAGATCCTTTGTATATGTTACGAGGGAATGTTATGATGGAAGTCCATGCAAAATGTTTATAACAAAATTAAAATTCTAAGAAACTTCTGGAAATACTAGTTTAGGTCAAAAAATCATAGTATATTATGAACAATATTATACTAGTTTCGGTCAAAAAATCAAATTAAATGGAGGATTGTTCGAAATGCTACGAAACTTTTCAGATCCTTTCTATATGTTACGAGGGAATGTTATGATTGAAGTCCAAGCAAAAAATTATCTTAAAATTAGATTCTATGAAACTTAAGGAAATGCTAGTTTCAGTCAAAAAATCGTAGTATATTATACACAATTGTGTACTAGTTTCAGTAAAATAATCTAATTAAATCGAAGATTATTCAAAATGCTAAGAAACTTTTCAGATTCTTCCTATATGTTACGAGGAAATGTTATGATGGAAGTCCATGCAAAACTATCTCAAAATTAGATTCTATGAAACTTTTTGAAATACTAGTTTAGGTCAATAAATTGAAGTATATTATGCACAATTTTATACTAGTTTCGGTCAAAAAAAACAAATTAAATCGAGGATTATTCGAAATGCTACGAAACATTTCAGATCCTTTGTATATGTTACGAGGGAATGTTATGATGGAAGTCCATGCAAAAAATTATCTCAAAATTAGATTCTACGAAACTTTTTGAAATTCTAGTGTCAATCAAAAAATCGTAGTATATTATGCATAATTTTGTACTAGTTTCGGTACAAAAAATCAAATTAAATCGAGGATTGTTCGAAATGCTACGAAACCTTTCATATTCTTTCTATATGTTCTGAGGGAATGTTATGATGGAAGTCCATGCAAAAAATGTATCAAAAAATTAGATTCTATGAAACTTTTTGAAATACTAGTTTTGGTCACAAAAGCATAGTATATTATGTACAATTTTATACTAGTTTCGGTCAAAAAATCAAATTAAATCGAGGATTATTGGAAATGCAACGAAACATTGCAGATCATTTGTATATGTTACGAAGGAATGTTATGATGGAAGGCCATGCAAAAAACTTATCTTAAAATTAGCTTCTATGAAACACTTTGAAATGCTAGTTTCGGTCAAAAAATCGTAGTATATTATACACAATTTTGTACTAGTTTCGGTAAAAAAAATCAAATTAAATCGAGGATTGTTCTAAATGCTACGAAAATTTCCAGATTCTTTCTATATGTTACGAGGGAATGTTATGATGGAAGTCAATGCAAAAAATTTATCACAAAATTAGATTCTCTGAAACTTTTGGAAATACTAGTTTAGGTCAAAATATCATAGTATAGTATGCACAATTTTATACTAGTTTCAATCAAAAAATCAAATTAAATCGAGGATTGTCCGAAATGCTACGAATCATTTCAGATCCTTTCTATATGTTACGAGGGAATGTTATGATGGAAGTCCTTGCAAAACATTATCTTAAAATTAGATTCTATGAAACTTTTTTAATTTGCTATATTCGGTCAAAAAATAATAGTATAATATACACAATTTTGTACTAGTTTCGGTCAAAAATTCAAATTAAATCCAGGATGGTTCGAAATGCTAAGAAACATTTCAGATCCTTTCTTTATGTTACGAGGGAATGTTATGATGGAAGTCCACGCAAAAAATTATCTTCAAATTAGATTCTACAAAACTTGTTGAAATGTTAGTTTCAGTCAAAAAATTATAGTATATTATACACAATTTTGTACTAGTTTCGGTAAAAAATTCAACTTAAATCGAGGATTATTGCAAATGCTACGAAACCTTTCATATTATTTCTATATGTTACGAGGGAATGTTATGATGGAAGTCCATGCAAAAAATGTATCAAAAATTTAGATTCTATGAAACTCTTGAAATACTTGTTTAGGTAAAAAAAATCTTAGTATATTATGCACAATTTTATATTAGTTTCGATCAAAAAATCAAATTAAATCGAGAATTATTCGAAATGCTACGAAACTTTTCAGATCCTTTGTATATGTTGCGAGGGAATGTTATGATGGAAGTCCATGCAAAAAATTATCTTAAAATTAGATTCTATGAAAAAATTTGAAATGCTAGTTTCGGTCAAAAAATCGTAGTATATTATACACAATTTTGTACTAGTTTCGGTAAAAAAAAATCAAATTAAATCGAGGATTATTCGAAATGCTACGAAACTTTTAAGATTCTTTCTATATGTTACGAGGGAATGTTATGATGGAAGTCCATGCAAAATGTTTATCACAAAATTAAATTCTATGAAACTTTTGGAAATACTAGTTTAGGTCAAAAAATCGTAGTATATTATGCATAATTTTATACTAGTTTCGGTCAAAAAATCAAATTAAGTCGAGGATTGTTCGAAATGCTACGAAACTTTTCAGATCCTTTGTATATGTTGCGAGGGAATGTTATGATGGAAGTCCATACAAAAAATTATCTTAAAATTAGATTCTATGAAAAATTTTGAAATGCTAGTTTCGGTCAAAAAAGCATAGTATATTATACACAATTTTGTACTAGTTTCGGTCAAAAAATCAAATTAAATCGAGGATTGTTAGAAATGCTACGAAACATTTCAGATTCTTTCTATATGTTACGAGGGAATTATTTGATGGAATTTCATGCAAATAATTATCTTAAAATTAGATTCCATGAAACGTTTTGAAACACTAGTTTTGGTTAAAGATTTGTAGTATATAATGCATAATTTTATACTAGTTTAAGTCAAAAAATCAAATTAAATCGAGGATTGTTCGAAATGCTACGAAACGTTTCAGATTCTTTGTATATCTTACGAGGGAATGTTATAATGGAAGTCCTTGCAAAAAATTATCTCAAAATTAGATTCTATAAGACATTTTGAAATGCTAGTTTAGGTGAAAAAAATCATAGTATATTATGCACAATTTTATACTAGTTTCGGTCAAAAAAGCAAATTAATTGGAGGATTGTTCGATATGCTACGAAACTTTTCAGATCCTTTCTATATGTTACGAGGGAATATTATGATTGAAGTCCAAGCAAAAAATATCTTAAAATTTGATTCTATGAAACTTATGGAAATGCTAGTTTCGGTCAGAAAATCGTAGTATATTATACACAATTTTGTACTAGTTTCAGTAAAATAATCTAATTAAATCGAAGATTATTCGAAATGCTACGAAATGTTTCAGATTCTTTCTATATGTTACGAGGGAATGTTATGATTGAAGTCCATGCAAAAATTTATCTCAAAATTAGATTTTATGAAACTTTTTGAAATACTAGTTTAGGTCCAAAAATCGTGGTATATTATGCAAAATTTTATACTAGTTTCCGGCAAAAAATCAAATTAAATCAGGATTATTCGAAATGCTACGAAACATTTCAGATCATTTGTATATGTTATGAGGGAATGTTATGATGGAAGTCCATGCAAAAAATTATCTTAAAATTAGATTCTAAGAAACATTTTGAAATGCTAGTTTCGGTCAAAAAATCGTAGTATTATTATACACAATTTTGTACTAGTTTCAGTAAAAAATTCAAATTAAACCGAGGATTGTTCGAAATGCTACGAAACTTTTCAGATTCTTTCTATATGTTAAGAGGGAATGTTATGATGGAAGTCCATGCAAAAAATTTATCACAAAATTATATTCTTTGAAACTTTTGAAAATACTAGTTTAGGTCAAAAACCGTAGTATATTATGCATAATTTTATACTAGTTTCGGTCAAAAAATCAAATTAAATCAAGGATTGTTCGAAATGCTACGAAATTTTTCCGATCCTTTGTATATGTTACGAGGGAATGTTATGATGGAAGTCCATGCAAAAAATTATCTTAAAATTAGATTCTTTGAAACTTTTTGAATTGCTATTTTCGGTCAAAAAATAATAGTATATTATACACAATTTTGTACTAGTTTCGGTCAAAAATTCAAATTAAATCGAGGATTGTCCGAAATGCTACGAAACGTTTCAGATCCTTTGTATATGTTAAGAGGGAATGTTATGATGGAAGTCCATGCAAAATGTTTATAACAAAATTAAAATTCTAAGAAACTTCTGGAAATACTAGTTTAGGTCAAAAAATCATAGTATATTATGAACAATATTATACTAGTTTCGGTCAAAAAATCAAATTAAATGGAGGATTGTTCGAAATGCTACGAAACTTTTCAGATCCTTTCTATATGTTACGAGGGAATGTTATGATTGAAGTCCAAGCAAAAAATTATCTTAAAATTAGATTCTATGAAACTTAAGGAAATGCTAGTTTCAGTCAAAAAATCGTAGTATATTATACACAGTTGTGTACTAGTTTCAGTAAAATAATCTAATTAAATCGAAGATTATTCAAAATGCTAAGAAACTTTTCAGATTCTTCCTATATGTTACGAGGAAATGTTATGATGGAAGTCCATGCAAAACTATCTCAAAATTAGATTCTATGAAACTTTTTGAAATACTAGTTTAGGTCAATAAATTGAAGTATATTATGCACAATTTTATACTAGTTTCGGTCAAAAAAAACAAATTAAATCGAGGATTATTCGAAATGCTACGAAACATTTCAGATCCTTTGTATATGTTACGAGGGAATGTTATGATGGAAGTCCATGCAAAAAATTATCTCAAAATTAGATTCTACGAAACTTTTTGAAATTCTAGTGTCAATCAAAAAATCGTAGTATATTATGCATAATTTTGTACTAGTTTCGGTACAAAAAATCAAATTAAATCGAGGATTGTTCGAAATGCTACGAAACCTTTCATATTCTTTCTATATGTTCTGAGGGAATGTTATGATGGAAGTCCATGCAAAAAATGTATCAAAAAATTAGATTCTATGAAACTTTTTGAAATACTAGTTTTGGTCACAAAAGCATAGTATATTATGTACAATTTTATACTAGTTTCGGTCAAAAAATCAAATTAAATCGAGGATTATTGGAAATGCAACGAAACATTGCAGATCATTTGTATATGTTACGAAGGAATGTTATGATGGAAGGCCATGCAAAAAACTTATCTTAAAATTAGCTTCTATGAAACACTTTGAAATGCTAGTTTCGGTCAAAAAATCGTAGTATATTATACACAATTTTGTACTAGTTTCGGTAAAAAAAATCAAATTAAATCGAGGATTGTTCTAAATGCTACGAAAATTTCCAGATTCTTTCTATATGTTACGAGGGATGTTATGATGGAAGTCAATGCAAAAAATTTATCACAAAATTAGATTCTCTGAAACTTTTGGAAATACTAGTTTAGGTCAAAATATCATAGTATAGTATGCACAATTTTATACTAGTTTCGATCAAAAAATCAAATTAAATCGAGGATTGTCCGAAATGCTACGAATCATTTCAGATCCTTTCTATATGTTACGAGGGAATGTTATGATGGAAGTCCATGCAAAACATTATCTTAAAATTAGATTCTATGAAACTTTTTTAATTTGCTATATTCGGTCAAAAAATAATAGTATAATATACACAATTTTGTACTAGTTTCGGTCAAAAATTCAAATTAAATCCAGGATGGTTCGAAATGCTAAGAAACATTTCAGATCCTTTCTTTATGTTACGAGGGAATGTTATGATGGAAGTCCACGCAAAAAATTATCTTCAAATTAGATTCTACAAAACTTGTTGAAATGTTAGTTTCAGTCAAAAAATTATAGTATATTATACACAATTTTGTACTAGTTTCGGTAAAAAATTCAACTTAAATCGAGGATTATTGCAAATGCTACGAAACCTTTCATATTATTTCTATATGTTACGAGGGAATGTTATGATGGAAGTCCATGCAAAAAATGTATCAAAAATTTAGATTCTATGAAACTCTTGAAATACTTGTTTAGGTAAAAAAAATCTTAGTATATTATGCACAATTTTATATTAGTTTCGATCAAAAAATCAAATTAAATCGAGAATTATTCGAAATGCTACGAAACTTTTCAGATCCTTTGTATATGTTGCGAGGGAATGTTATGATGGAAGTCCATGCAAAAAATTATCTTAAAATTAGATTCTATGAAAAAATTTGAAATGCTAGTTTCGGTCAAAAATTCGTAGTATATTATACACAATTTTGTAGTAGTTTCGGTAAAAAAAATCAAATTAAATCGAGGATTGATCGAAATGTTACGAAACTTTTAAGATTCTTTCTATATGTTACGAGGGAATGTTATGATGGAAGTCCATGCAAAAATTTATCACAAAATTAAATTCTATGAAACTTTTGGAAATACTAGTTTAGGTCAAAAAATCGTAGTATATTATGCATAATTTTATACTAGTTTTGCTCAAAAAATCAAATTAAGTCGAGGATTGTTCGAAATGCTACGAAACTTTTCAGATCCTTTGTATATGTTGCGAGGGAATGTTATAATGGAACTTATTGAAATGCTAGTTTCAGTCAAAAATATATAGTATATTATACACAAATTTTTACTAGTTTCGGTCAAAAATTCAAATTTAATTGAGGATTGTTCGAAATGCTAAGAAACTTTTCAGATCCTTTGTATATGTAACGAGGGAATGTTATGATGGAAGTCCATGCAAAAAATTATCTTAAAATTAGATTCTATGAAACATTTTGAAATGCTAGTTTCAGTCAAAAAATTATAGTATATTATACAAAATAATGTAATAGTTTCGGTCAAAAATTCAAATTAAATCGAGGATTTTTATGATGGAAGTCCATGCAAAATATTTATCACAAAATTAGATTCTATGAAACTTTTAAAAATACTAGTTTAGGTCAAAAAATCATAGTATATTATGCACAATTTTATACTTTTTTCGGTCAAAAAATCAAATAAAATTGAGGGTTGTTCGAAATGCTACGAAACTTTTCAGATCCTTCCTATATGTTACTAGGTAATGTTATGAATGAAGTCCATGCCAAAAAATATCTCAAAATTAGAATCTATGAAACTTTTTGAAGTACTTGTTTCGGTCATAAATCGTAGTATATTATACACAATTTTATACTAGTTTCTGTCAAAAAAACAAATTAAATCGAGGATTGTTCGAAATGCTACAAAACTTTTCAGATTCTTTCTATATGTTACGAGGGAAGGTTATGATGGAAGTCCTTGCATTAAAATCATCTCAAAATTAGATTCTATGAAACTTTTTGAAATACTAGTTTCGGTCAAAAATTATAGTATATTATACATAATTTTATACTAGTTTCGGTAAAAAAAATTCAAATTAAATTGAGGATTTCTCGATATGCTACGAAACTTTTCAGATCCATTCTATATGTTACAAAGGAATATTATGATGGAAGTACAAGCAAAAAAGTATCTCAAAATTAGATTCTATAAACGTTTTGAAATATTAGTTTCGGTCTAAAATTTTTGTATATTATACACAATTTTATACTAGTTTAGGTCAAAAAATCAAATTAAACTGAGGATTGTTCGAAATGCTATGAAACTTTTCAGATCCTTTCTATATGTTACGAGGGAATTTTATGATGGAAGTCCATGCAAAAAATTATCTTAAAATTAGATTCTATGAAACTTTTTGAAATGCTAGTTTTGGTCAAAAAAATTATAGTATATTATACAAAATTTTGTACTAGTTTCGGTCAAAAATTCAAATTATATCGAGGATTGTTATGATGGAAGTCCATGTAAAATATTTATCACAAAATTAGATTCTATGAAACTTTTGAAAATACTAGTTTAGGTCAAAAAAATCATAGTATATTATGCACAATTTTATACTTGTTTCGGTCTAAAAATCAAATTAAATTGAGGGTTGTTCGAAATGCTACGAAACTTTTCAGATCCTTCATATATGTTACTAGGGAATGTTATGAATGAAGTCCATGCCAAAAAATATCTCAAAATTAGAATCTATGAAACTTTTTGAAGTACTAGTTTCGGTCATAAATCGTAGTATATTATACATAATTTTATACTAGTTTCGGTCAAAAAATCAAATTAAATCCAGGATTGTTCGAAATGCTACGAAACTTTTCAGATCCTTTCTATATGTTATGAGGGAAGGTTATGATGGAAGTCTATGCAAAAAAAATTCAAAATTATATTCTATGAAACTTTTTGATATACTATTTCGGTCAAAAAATTGTAGTATATTATACACAATTTTATACTAGTTTCGGTAAACAAAAATCAAATTAAATTGAGGATTATTCGAAATGCTATGAAACTTTTAAGATCCGTTCTATATGGTACGAGGTAAGGTTATGATGGAAGTCCATGCAAAAAATTATCTCAAAATTATATTCTATGAAAATTTTTCAAATACTAGTTTCGGTCAAAAAACGTAGTATATTATACACAATTTTATACAAGTTTCGGTCAAAAAATAAAATTAAATTGAGGATTGTTCGAAATGCTACGAAACTTTTCAGATCCTTTCTATATGGTACGAGGGAAGATTATGATGGAAGCCCAAGCAAACAATTATCTCAAAATTAGATTCTATGAAACTTTTTGAAATACTTGTTTCAGTCAAATAATCAAATTAAATCTAGGATTGTTCGAAATGCTACAAAACTTTTCAGATCCTTTCTATATGTTATGAGGGAAGGTTATGATAGAAGTCCATGCAAAACAATTATCTCAAAATTAGATTCTATGAAACTTTTTGAAATACTAGTTTCGGTCAAAAATTATAGTATATTATACACAATTTTATACTAGTTTCGGTCAAAAAATCAAATTAAATAGAGGATTATTAGAAATACTACAAAAAATTTCATATTCTTTCTATATGTTATGAGGTAAGGTTATGATGGAAGTCCATGCAAAAAATCATCTCAAAATTAGACTCTATAAAACTTTTTGAAAAATTAGTTTCGGTCAAAAATTGTAGTATACTATACACAATTTTATACTAGGTTAAGTCAAAAAATCAAATTAAATTGAGGATTGTTGGAAATGCTTCGAAACTTTTCAGATCCTTTCTGTTTATTACGAGGAAATGGTATGATGGAAGTCCATGCAAAAAATTATCTCAAAATTAGATTATATGAAACTTTTTCAAATATTGGTTTCGGTCAAAAATCGTAGTATATCATACACAATTTTATACTAGTTACGGTCAAAAAAATCAAATTAAATAGAGGATTGTTCGAAATGCTAAAAAAACTTTTCAGATCCTTTCTATATGTTACGAGGGAAGGTTATGATGGAAGTCCTTGCCATAAAATTATCTCAAAATTAGATTCTATGAAACTTTTTGAAATACTAGTTTCGGTCAAAAATTATATTATATTATACACAATTTTATACTAGTTTCGGTCAAAAAATCAAATTAAATCGAGGATTGTTCGAAATGGTACGAAACTTTTCAGATCCTTTCTATATGTTATGAGAGAAGGTTGTGATGGAAGTCCATGAGAAAAATTATCTACAAATTAGATTCTATGAAACTATTTGAAATACTATTTTGGTCAAAAAATTGTAGTATATTATACACAATTTTATACTAGTTTCGGTATAAAAAAATCAAATTAAATTAAGGATTTCTCGAAATGATACGAAACTTTTAAGATTCATTCTATATGGTATGAGGTAAGGTTATGACGGAAGTCCATGCAAAAAATTATCTCAAAATTATATTCTATGAAACTTTTTGAAATTCTAGTTTCGGTTTATAATTGTAGTATATTATACACTATTTAATAATAGTTTCAGTACAAAATTCAAATTAAATTGAGGATTGTTCGAAATATTACAAAACTTTTTAGATACTTTCTATATGGTACGAGGGAAGGTTATGATGAAAGTCCAAGCAAAACATTATCTCAAAATTAGATTCTATGAAACTGTTTGAATTTCTAGTTTAGGTCAAAAAATCATAGTATATTATACACAATTTTATATTAGTTTTGGTCAAATAATCAAATTAAATCAAAGATTGTTCAAAAATGCTACGAAAATTTTCATATCCTTTCTATATGATACAAAGGAATATTATGATGGAAGTCCAAGCAAAAAATTATCTCAAAATTAGATTCTATAAACTTTTTGAAATATTAGTTTCGGTCGAAAATTGTAGTATATTATACACAATTTTATACTAGTTTAGGTCAAAAAATCAAATTATAATGAGGATTGTTCGAAATGCTACGAAACGTTTCAGATCCTTTCTATATGTTACGAGGGAAGGTTATGAGGGAAGTCCATGCAAACAAATTATCTCAAAATTCGATTCTATGAAACTTTTTGAAATACTAGTTTCGGTCAAAAATCGTAGTACATTATACACAATTTTATACTATATTCGGTCAAAAAATCAAATTAAGTCGAGGATTGTTCGAAATGCTACGAATCTTTTCAGATCCTTTCTATATGTTACGAGGGAAGGTTATGATGGAAGTCCATGGAAAAAAATTATCTCAAAATTAGATTCTATAAAACTTTTTGAAATACTAATTTCGATCAAAAATTGTAGTATATTATACGAATTTAATACTAGTTTCGGTCAAAAAATCAAATTAAATCGAGGATTGGTCGAAATGCTACGAATATTTTCAGATCCTTTCTATATGTTACGAGGGAAGGTTATGATGGAAGTCCATGCAACAAAATCATCTCAAAATTAGATTCTACGAAACTTTTTGAAATACTAGTTTCGGTCAAAAAAATTGTAGTATATTATACACA
Source organism: Lathyrus aphaca (assembly GCA_963966055.1). NCBI lineage: Eukaryota > Viridiplantae > Streptophyta > Magnoliopsida > Fabales > Fabaceae > Lathyrus > Lathyrus aphaca. Next base: position 15,723,419 of record OZ014522.1, read on the forward strand.
ATTTTATAATAGTTTGGTCAAAAAATCAAATTATATTGAGGATTGTTCGAAATGCTACGATACTTTTCAGATCCTTTCTATATGGTACGAGGGAAGGTTATGATGGAAGTGCAAGCAAAAAATTATCTCAAAATTAAATTCTATGAAACTTTTTGAAATGCTAGTTAAGGTCAAAAAATCGTTGTATATTATACACAATTTTATACTAGTTTCGGTCAAATAATCAAATTAAATCGAGGATAGTTCGAAATGCTATAAAACTTTTACAGATACTTTCTATATGTTATGAGGGAATATTATGATGGAAGTCCCTGCAAAAAATTATCTCAAAATTTTATTCTATGAAACTTTTTTAAATACTAGTTTCGGTCAAAAATTGTAGTATATTATACACAATTTTATATTAGTTTCGGTCAAAAAATAAAATGAAATTGAGGATTATTCGAAATGCTACGAAACTATTCAGATCCTTTCTATATGGTATTAGGGAAGTTATGATGGAAGTCAAAGCAAAAAATTATCTCAAAATTAGATTCTATGAAACTCTTTGAAATGCTAGTTTAGGACAAAAATTCGTATTATATTATACACAATTTTATACTAGTTTCGGTCAAACAATCAAATAAAATCGTGGATTGTTCAAATTGCTACGAAAATTTTCAGATCCTTTCTATATGTTACGAGGAAATATTATAATGGAAGTCCATACAAAAAAATATCTCAAAATTAGATTCTATATAACTTTTAGAAATATTAGTTTAGGTCAAAAATTGTAGTATATACTCAATTTTATACTAGTTTAGGTCAAAAAATCAAATTTAGTAAAGAATTGTTCGAAATGCTACGAAACTTTTGAGATCCTTTGTATATGTTACGAGGGAAGGTTATGATGGAAGTTCATGCAAAAATATTATCTCAAAATTAGATTCTATGAAAAAATTTGAAATACTATTTCGGTCAAACAATTGTAGTATATTATACACAATTTTATACTAGTTTCGGTCAAAAAATCAAATTAAATTGAGGATTATTCGAAATGCTACGAAACTTTTCAGATCCTTTCTATATGGTACGGGGGAAGGTTATGATGGAAGTCCATGCAAAAAATTATCTCAAAATTATATTCTATAAAACTTTTTGAAATACTAGTTTCGGTCAAAAAATCGTAGTATATTATACAAAATTTAATACTAGTTTTTTTCAAAAAAAAATCAAATTAAATTAAGGATTGTTCGAAATGCTACGAAATTTTTCAGATCCTTTCTATATGGTACGAGGGAAGGTTATGATGGAAATCCAAGCAAAAAAATCATCTCAAAATTAGATTCCATGAAACTTTTTGAAATGCTAGTTTAGGTCAAATAATCGTAGTATATTATACACAATTTTATACATGGTTCGGTCAAATAGTCAACTTAAATTGAGGATTGTTCTAAATGCTACGAAACATTTCAGATCCATTCTATATGATACAAGGGAATGTTATGATGTAAGTTCATGCAACAAATTATCTCAAAATTAGATTCCATGAAACTTTTAGAAATACTAGTTTCGGTCAAAAAATCGTAGTATATTATACATAATTTTATACTTGTTTCGGTCAAATAATCAAATTAAATTGAGGACTGTTCAAAATGCTACGTAACTTTTCAGATCCTTTCTATATGTTACGAGGGAAGGTTATGATGGAAGTCCATGCAAAAAAGTATCTCAAAATTAGATTCTATGAATCTTTTTGAAATGCTAATTTCGGTCAAAAATTGTAGTATATTATACACAATTTTATACTAGTTTCGGTCAAAAAATCAAATTAAATTGAGGATTGTTCGAAATGCTACGAAACTTTTCAGAACCTTTCTATATGGTACGAGGGAAGGTTATGATTGAAGTCCAAGCCAAAAATTATCTCAAAATTAGATGTTATGAAACTTTTTTAAATACTAGTTTAGGTCAAAAAATCGTAGTATATTATACATAATTTTATACAATTTTTAGTCATATAATCAAATTAAATCGAGGATTGTTCGAAATAATACGAAACATTTTAGATTCTTTCTATATCTTACGAGGGAATGTTATGATGGAAGTTCATGCCAAAAATTATCTCAAAATTAGATTCTATTAAAAAATTGAAATATTAGTTTCGGTCAAAAATTATAGTATATTATACACAATTTTTTACTAGTTTAGGTCAAAAATTTAAATTAAATTGTGGATTGTTCAAAATGCTACGAAACTTTTCAGATCCTTTATATATGTTACGAGGGAAGGTTATGATGGAAGTCCATGCAAACAAATTATCTCAAAATTAGATTCTATGAAACTTTTTTATATACTAGTTTCGGTCAAAAATCGTAGTATATTATACACAATTTTATATTAGTTTCGGTCAAAAAATCAAATTAAATCGAGGATTGTTCGAAATGCTACTAAACTTTTCAGATCCTTTCTATATGTTACGAGGGAAGGTTATGATGGAAGTCCATGCAAAAACATTATCTCAAAATAAGATTCTATGAAACTTTTTGAAATACTAATTTCGGTCAAAAATTATAGTATATAATACTCAATTTAATACTAGTTTTGGTCAAAAATCAAATTAAATCGAGGATTGGTCGAAATGCTACGAATATTCTTAGATCTTTTCTATATGTTACAAGGGAAGGTTATGATGTAAGTCCATGCAACAAAATTATCTCAAAATTAAATTCTATGAAATATTTTGAAATACTAGTTTCGGTCAAAAATCGTAGTATATTATACACAATTTTATACTAGTTTGGTCAAAAAATCAAATTATATTGAGGATTGTTTGAAATGCTACGAAACTTTTCAGATCCTTTCTATATGGTACGAGGGAAGGTTATGATGGAAGTCTGTAATACCTCAAAATTTGCCCTCTCATTTTCATGCCATTTAGCATATCCTTTCATACATTGCATTGCATTTAGATCACAATTGCATCATAAACATATATGAACATACATCTCCATTTGAGCTTTCACAGGTTGCGACTGGCCTTTATTTCTTCATGCAGCACGTGCACAATAATCTCAAAAGAAGCCAAAAGTTCTCGGTTGATTCAGAGGAGTTTAAGCAAAACATCAGTTTTATGGTGCAGTTTGCAAAAGTTGTAACTTATGCTCGGAAACTCATTTTGGCTTGAAACTCTATAGTTTAGACCGTTTCGGTATTCTCTACAACTTTTGTGTTCGGCTCGGAGGCCAATTCATCAAGGAAAATGGCAGGATTTATTTGTTTCTGAAATTTCGGTTTCGCCGATTAACTGTGCTAGCGGTATTCGAGAGTTCGTAACTTCTGATTGGGTCAACATGTCTGAGAGATTCATATGCCAAAAGTTCCGTCTTGATATCCTTTCCAACTTTTGGGTTTTGGCCGAGAACTAATTCTTTGAAGAAGATCTCAGAATGTGCGAGTCTTTAGAGTCGACATAGTGAAAAACAGTGCTGAACCGGTGAGTTTTGAACACTAAAAAATTCATAACTCTTGGATCGTTTATCGAATTGATGTCGTTTCGGTGCCTAAAATTCCGTTTAGATGTTATCTTCATTATGTGAATTCAGTTTTGGTTCGGTCCAAGCGGAAGGATCTCGAAAATGCGAATTACCAATAAGGTTCTTTGATGCACTGCATTGTCTGTCAGATTTTGTAAAATTCATAACTCGGTCAATTTTCATCGGATTGCACCCGTTCTTGAAGCGTTGGTTAAAAAATTTTATCCTCTTCAAGTTCAAAGACAAATGCGAGTTTGAACGGTGCTCCAAAGATTATCGTTTTGGTTTATTTCACAAAACTGAAGTGCTGAACCGAAGAAAAAGGCTGAAAGTGGTTTCACGAGAAAATTCATATCTCCCTCGTCGTTTGTCCGGTTGAGCTTAGATTTTAACACCAGGTCACTGACTCATAGATCTACAACTTTGCTGACAAAGTCGAGTCGAGATTATGCTCCTAAGAGGTTGACCTCGTCACATTTTCGAGTAGCAGACACCAAATAAGCCGAAAAAACAACTTATTCAGTGATGTCTTGCAGCTTAAACGTATCGATCGCACCCGATTTTAATCGTATGACATCCATTCTTTTTGCGTTGCAACCTTGATTCAGAGACGGACGATATTATGGAAGGCTCAGAGTCGAAATTTCTTGCCGAAGATATTGTTATTTTCACTTAAGCCGAAATTCCACCTTTTGCCTTTCATTTTACACTCCACTATATATTCTCTTGACCCACAATTTGTCATAACTTCAATCATAATTTACAAACACCAAAAACTCTCACAAACCCTCTCTAAAGGATCAAATTTCATTCTCTCAACTCTTTCTCAAGAACACAACAACAACTTCATCAAGAACTCAAGAACACAACAATTCCGATCAAGCTTCCGGTAGCTGAGCCGCCACGAACCACCACCTCCGGTCAACTTCACCACCGTAAGACCACCATCTTCCGCCACCGGCATCCGTGCGGCCTCTCCTCCTCTCCTCCGTTCATGATCGCATCTCACTTCCTTCGGATTCGCAATTTCTTCGTCGATTCTTCATTCGGTAAGCTTCTTAAACTTTAATTCATGAATAATTGTTGAATTGTTTCTTGAATTAAATTTTGAAGTTGAATTAATCTTGTGGAGATTATGTGCATTGATTCATGATTTGATTATTGATCAATTCTTGATTAATTTATCCTAATAATTGTTGTGGTGCATGATTGAAAAGGCTTGGTAAAGTTGACATAAAATAATCGGTGAATGTTAGGTATTTGACAAAATTCCTAAGAGAGCTAATTATTATAACTTGATATTGATTGAAGTGCTTGACTTTTAAATTCATGCTTGTTTCAATGTGCAAATTTGAAATAGGATAGGTTGAGGCTTAATTGTTGATGTTGTTCATGTGTCGCGTGTCGAGAATATGTTTTGGTCATAACTTCCTAACCGTAGTGCGTTTTTGCGAATGTGAATAGTGTAAATTGACTTTGTTGATTATTTCAGAGCCATTGGTGAACTTTTTAGTCGATTTTGGACAATTTTTTCCGGCTATTTTGCTACTGCCAGCCAACGAAATCGGCCAAAAAGTATCACTTCCAAGCGGAATTTTCAAAAACCGATTGCATATTTGAATCCGTTGGCACGTTTGTAAGTTACCATGCGATTTTCGTTCAATTCCGAGTCGGTGATTTTTGACGCGTTTTTTCGTTTTAAGGCTTTTTAAGTTCGGTTTGGTGCGATTTTGATGCATTGATCTTGTTTTGACTTGTATATATGTTTGTTGATCATTTGTCATTCATTGCATGTAAATTTGTTCGATTCCGGTTTGAGTTTGCATGTTGTTTATGTTAGAGCATAAGTGTTGCTCCGTTTTGAAACGTAAATTTCAATGCATGTCCATGACTCGTATATTCATATTTCTACTTGATTTGGAGTTGTGAGGCATAGGTGCAACTTTCGGTTGCACCTCTTTTTGGTTTCTAATGCGTTTGTTGAGTTCATGCAAGGTTCTCGCAAAGATCTTAACGACGGTTGTTTGGTTGGTATTCCACTTTATTTGTGGGATACCTTTGGATTCAAATGATATTTTGTGCCGTTGTTTTTGTTTCGACTATGGGGGATCTTCACAAAGCAATTATGGAAGATGAGCATTTATTTTGCTCATGGGAGATTACAAGGCTTGGCTTGAAGTTTTTTTTTTTTGGATTTCTTTTATGTGAAAGAATCGGCACTTCGACCAAGTAAGTAATCTCGATTCTCTACTTTAATGCACCATTCTAGTTGTATGCGACTTAGGATCATATAACTTAAGGTGCATATTGAGCCCTCCCACTTGAGGCATTGGATTTATTTGTGATTTTTGATGATATGTATCGATTTCGGAACTTAGGGATTAGGTTACGAACCATTAGGATCGCTTCCTTTCACTTCCCCTTAAAATCCACTTTTTTGCCCGTTTTGTCGCAATTATTAAAAATAGTTTTAAGTGAGATAAAATTCTGGAAAAATTCATGAGTAATCCTTATCCTCTTAATTAATTTGTCATATTTTTTGTTTCCAGATTTGGGTGGTTTTAATAATTAATTTGGATTTTAGATCATAAGTTGTCCCAAAAAGGGGTGTTTTGGCATAAGGGACCGAAATTGTTTTTTCCCCATAGGTGTGAAACCTATTTTTTGTGTGTGATTAATCACTGTAATTTGTGACATTTTGATGCCCCTTAGGCATTTTTTTTCATAATTTAGATGCCCTTTTTGATCCACTTTGTGGAGTTGTTTTTGGTGATCATATTTTGTTACCTTGCTAGTCAAGGAATTGTTTTGGCACTTTGGTGCATAATTTTGTATAATCCTTTTGGAAAATGTAAGGTAATGACTATATCATTACAGGGATTTAATTTCATAATTTTTAAAGGCTTTTTGCTATTTTTCCATGTCACCTAGATCCTAGGTTGATTCATGTGTTTATGTGTCGCATAACCTAAGTGTTAAGAAGGCATTCATGCCATTTTCTTGAGGGGATTTTTGGTAGCTTTTAGGAGTTGATTATAGGTCATTTGTATGTCTTTAATTCCAGTCATAGGTCACTTTTTGAACCATACTCATTTGGTTTGTTTTGGTGCTTTAAAGTGCATACTTATGTGAATTAACTTTAACCTAAACTAGTTTCTCTTCTCCTCTAAATAATAACTTGAATTATGTGGAAATCATTAATTCCTATTCATGCATTCTAATTTCATCTCATACCTTGTATGCTACTGACCCATAATCATTTCATGCATATTCACATGCCATTCTTCCTTAACTTTCATCATGTGCGATCTTATGCGATTTTTGTTCGTTTCTTCTCATATCTTCTTCTCATTGCTCCATATGCCTAATCCATTGCATCAATGATTGTATATTCATTCACACATATTCATGAGCATTCACTACTGACTTTGATGTTCATCTCATGCATTAATTCGTGTTTGTAAGCCATATGCATTCATACTTCATCCATGAACCCTAATTTGCATTTATGTGAACTTAGGTGAACTTTTTGTACATAGTTTGACATAGTTTGATTTTGTGAGGTATCCTAGCATCCTTAGGGACCTATATCATGTAGCTACTGACTTTAGAAGTCATGTAACCTTTAGGTACCTTCACCTTTATACTTAGGTCTTATTTTGAACCCTAGTTCCATTCTAGGACGTTTATGGTACTTAATCGCTTTCATGCTTTGATTTTACTTTCAATATGCATTGTCATGCTAACTTTTGTTTTGTAGGGGGGAAGATTGAGGTAAGCCTCACTTAATTCTTATCTCTTATGCATTTTAATTGTCTTTGCCTTAACACTTGGTGCTTGCTTATAGGTTTTCCCCATTTTTAGAACCAACTTAACTTCCTTAGGAAGTAAGTTGAGTTCTAGTTCTTTTCTTATTTTACTTTTCTTTCTTAGGTTTAGAAAACTCCACAAACCATAGGATCTCCCATGTAAATAAACAAATAAAATTAGGGTTGTGTCTTAGTTCCCTTAGTTTTTTCCTTTTTGCAATTTGAGTCATTCTTTCTCATCTTCAAACAAAATCCAAAAACAATTAATAAATAAATGAAAGGATCCTTTGTGTATAGCCTTATTCCATGAAGCACTTGCATTCATTCCATCTTGGAGTGGTGTAAGCTTGTCTATCATGATGCACAAGTCTCATCAAGGGATTGTTTCATAAAACAAACAAATTCAAAATACTTCTCTTAAAAGACAAAAAACAAATAACAAGCGACTATCCTGCGGGAACTTCTTTTCTCATCTCATTCACTCACAATGCGAACTCGCGACGACTTCTCTCGCATGCAAGACGGTAAACGCACTCGTACCAGACGAGCCTGCAACACCTGAGCATAGACATACGCAGTTCCAGCATAAAAAACACAAACAAATAGTTCCCGCCTTAGTTAGGCGAACTACGTCGACTCTGATCCTCATTATCCCGATGAGGTACGTAGGCAGCGGGGTAGGGCCCGTTCGAGCACATTCTTTATTTTCCCTACATTTTCCCCATTCTTTCATTCCATTTGTCAATTCCATTTCACATTTCCATTTTATTCCAGATAGTCATTCTTTCCTTTGAACAGCATCTTATTTCTCACCATTTGAAACAAAGCAAGCAAGCGTGGATCCCGTCGGGTACGACGGACGGATTGGGGTGCTAATACCTTCTCAATTCGTAACCGACTCCCGAACTCAGAATCTTTGGTTCGCAAGGCCTTGTCCTTTCCTTCTTCCTCAGGTTTGTGCAACATTATCTTTCCCATTCATTCGGGATAAAAATGTATGGCTGGCGACTCTACCTTTCCGCGCCACTTTCGCGTTTGTACTAGGTCAAAAAATCGTAGTATATTATACATAATTTTATACAATTTTTAGTCATATAATCAAATTAAATCGAGGATTGTTCGAAATAATACGAAACATTTTAGATTCTTTCTATATCTTACGAGGGAATGTTATGATGGAAGTTCATGCCAAAAATTATCTCAAAATTAGATTCTATAAAAAAATTGAAATATTAGTTTCGGTCAAAAATTATAGTATATTATACACAATTTTTTACTAGTTTAGGTCAAAAATTTAAATTAAATTGAGGATTGTTCAAAATGCTACGAAACTTTTCAGATCCTTTCTATATGTTACGAGGGAAGGTTATGATGGAAGTCCATGCAAACAAATTATCTCAAAATTCGATTCTATGAAACTTTTTTATATACTAGTTTCGGTCAAAAATCGTAGTATATTATACACAATTTTATATTAGTTTCGGTCAAAAAATCAAATTAAATCGAGGATTGTTCGAAATGCTACGAAACTTTTCAGATCCTTTCTATATGTTACGAGGGAAGGTTATGATGGAAGTCCATGCAAAAACATTATCTCAAAATAAGATTCTATGAAACTTTTTGAAATACTAATTTCGGTCAAAAATTATAGTATATAATACTCAATTTAATACTAGTTTCGGTCAAAAAATCAAATTAAATCGAGGATTGGTCGAAATGCTACGAATATTCTTAGATCTTTTCTATATGTTACAAGGGAAGGTTATGATGTAAGTCCATGCAACAAAATTATCTCAAAATTAAATTCTATGAAATATTTTGAAATACTAGTTTCGGTCAAAAAATCGTAGTATATTATACACAATTTTATACTAGTTTGGTCAAAAAATCAAATTATATTGAGGATTGTTTGAAATGCTACGAAACTTTTCAGATCCTTTCTATATGATACGAGGGGAGGTTATGATGGAAGTCCAAGCAAAAAATTATCTCAAAATTAAATTCTATGAAACTTTTTGAAATGCTAGTTAAGGTCAAAAAACGTTGTATATTATACACAATTTTATACTAGTTTCGGTCAAATAATCAAATTAAATCGAGGATAGTTCGAAATGCTATAAAACTTTTTCATATTCTTTCTATATGTTATGAGGGAATATTATGATGGAGGTCCCTGCAAAAAATTATCTAAAAATTTTATTCTATGAAACGTTTTGAAATACTAGTTTCGGTCAAAATTGTAGTATATTATACACAATTTTATACTAGTTTCGGTCAAAAAATCAAATGAATTTGAGGTTTGTTCGAAATGCTACGAAACTTTTCAGATCCTTTCTATATGGTATGAGGGAAGGTTATGATGGAAGTCCAAGCAAAAAATTATCTCAAAATTAGATTCTATGAAACTTTTTGAAATGCTAGTTTAGGTCAAAAAATCGTAGTATATTATACACTATTTTATACTAGTTTCGGTCAAACAATCAAATTAAATCGAGGATTGTTTTTAAATGCTACGAAAATTTTGAGTCCTTTCTATATGTTATGAAGAAATATTATGATGGAAGTCCATGCAAAAAATTATCTCAAAATTAGATTATATAAAACTTTTAGAAATATTAGTTTCGGTCAAAAATTGTAGTATATACACAATTTTATACTAGTCCAAACTCTGAACATGTTCTATACCACAATTCATTCCTTTTGCGCATCAAATCACAAGCCCTCGACTTGATGATTAGGTGAATTCCACACCGATTATCGAGAAACATAAATTAGTCTGAACACCCGATAGGGTTTGATACTGACGCCCATGATGATAGGGGTTCATACCCTGGTTTCAAACTTGAATAAAATAATCTTGCAAGCTCCAGAAAACTTGACCTAGAGAATTCCTCGATCTCATGCTTTTAAAACCAACGATATGTATGATATGAGCATGACTTGAATGTGATGCGTATGCGTGGGACATAAACCAAAAAGTAAAAAAAACGAGGGCAAATTTTGGGGTGCGACGGTGTCGAAGCATGTTGCTCGACAAAAACAAGGATGTGTTGAAATATTTATTTTAGTAGTGTTAGCTTAATTAGATATTTTGGTATTTTATAGTTTTGGGCTTTTAGTTTGGACTCCAAGTTAACCTAAATCTATAAATAGGAAGAAACCCTTATTTTGTATAATAATGTTGAATTTA